>JAEVFF010000354.1:80497-328184 GCA_018901945.1 Pugionium dolabratum
TTTTTAACAAAGTAATCTTACCTTCACGTGTTAATAACAAAATTACCTTGCTGAGTTGTCAATACCACAACGACTTTCGGCTTAAATATATAAAAAGGTTTAAATTACTAGAATAATTACAAAACATGCCACTCATATTAATGTGGTTATATAATCTATGCATTTTATGTAACTAACCAAAAAATATTGTTACATTTACAAAAATAATAATTTTTATTACTTTCACTTTTTTATACATCAAATAAAAAATTTTTAAATAAATATAAATATATTTAAGTTACTACCATAATTATAATTACTCTACTACTATTAATTTGGTTATATAACCAGTATATTTTATTATATTAACAATAAATTATTACTAATTCCCAAAAAGGTTATATTTTCTTTTAATCATATATAAACTATTACAAATTCAAAATTATATCTCATTAATTGCGTATAAATTTTCTAAAATTTTTATAAAATTTTAAATATATTATTTAAACTGTTACTGTAAATATGCTTACAATAGTTTTAATATATTAGATTTTAAATATAAATATAATTAGATCTAAGTAATAAATTTTAAATTATTAGAACTAATCTATTGTACTATTTCATGCTAGAAGACTAATGGCTTATCTCTAATATATTATTTGAGAAACTTTTTAACAAATTAGTCTTACCTTTACGTGTTAATAACAAAAATACCATGCTGATGTGTCAACACTATAACGATTTTCATTTTAAATATATAAAAGGGTTTAAATTATTAGAATAATTACAATATATGCCACTGATATTAAATTGGTTAGAGAATAAATATAATTTATTCAACTAACCAAAAAATACTATTACATTTGCAAAACAATAATTTTTATTTCTTTAAATTTTTTATACGTTAATTTATAAATAATTTCAAATAGATATAAATAGATTTAAGTTACTACCGTAATATCTAATATATTATTTGAGAAATATTTTAAGAAAATAACTTTACTCTGACGTGTTATTAACAGAAATAACATGTTGACGTATCATCATTACAGTAAATTTCAAATAAATATATAAATAAGGTTAACTTATCAGAATAATTATAATTATATCATTGTTATTAATTTAGTTAAAGAATTAATATATTTTATTAAACTAAAAAAATATTATTAAATTCGTAAAAAATAATTATTTTTTTATCTTAATTTGTATATACAAAAATTAATGTTAAAAGTAATTTTGAATAAAATTTAAATATTTAATTTATATTTACTAATACATTCTAATTTGTGAATATTTTTTCCACGCATGGCGTGGGTATAAATCTAGTTAATATTATGAGACGTATGATTTACAATCCCAATTCTTTGTGAATTTCCCTTAAGCATGACGGTTTAAATTCATTACTTTACATTGATTTTATTTGATTTTTCATTGTTTTTAGATTAATTTAACTACCATATTTGATTTATTTTCGTCTTAACTTAATTTGAATCTAAAAAATTGTAACGTAACTTTGTCTTTGAAGATTTGATCTCTAAGTAATACTACCGCACTTGCATGAGTACATGTATCAATTTTTTTGGGATTAAAATCTGAGATATCAAAGATTATTTACAATCAATACATATATAAGATGATCTATATTGGCATGTCATTCTCATTATATATCTAACTAATTTTTTTAGTGACAAAAACAAACTAATTTTTTTAATGCTTTTTAGAAATTTCAAATATTTGGTTTATAATATTTGTAATGCTTAGTTAACCATTGTAAATTATTTTTCATAAATAGGGTCAAACCATTTCTGAATAAACCCCGAGATAAAGAACCATTTGATTTTTTTGTCAGAAAGAACCATTTGATTATCTACTTTTAGTTAAGTAATGAGTAATATTATAAAATAGTATCATTTTAATTTTATCTTCTAAATTTAACACATTAAAATTAAAATTTTAAAAATAGCATAAATTATTATGTGAAAATAATTATTTATCTTAAATAAACTATATATAAATTAAAAAGTAGTGTTTGGATTCACTTTTTCTAATTTAATATTTAATTTTTTATTATGAATAAGTTTTTAATTATTTTAGTATTAAATTTATGCTATTTTTAGAAATTTAAATAACTAATGCTATATTTAGAACAAAAACTTGAAATATTGCTATTTTAGTCAATTGTCCGTTAGTAATTGTGAATTACATATTTTCAGTAGAATTTGAAGTCGGGTGAAATTTCTAATATATTATTTGAAAAATATTTTAATAAAATAACTTTATTTTGATGTGTTATTAACAAAAATATCATGGTGATTTGTTATCACCACAATGAATTTTAAATAAATATATAAATGTGCTTAAAATACTACAATAATTACAATATATGTCATTTGTATTAATTTAATTAGAGAATCAATATATTTTATTAAATTAACCAAAAAATACTATTAAATTGTAAAAAATAAAAAAAATTTCCTTAGTTTATATATACAAAAATTAATATTAAAAATAATTTTAAATAAAAGTTAAAATTATATAAATATTTAATTTATATTTACTAATAAATAATATTATATAATTTACGAATATTTTTCCCTAGACATGGGTATAAATATAGTTTTTATTTATTATGTGACTATAACAACTAAATTTGAATGATATACATTGAAATTTATATTTAATTAGGCCAACAGGTTCATATATATATATATAGATATATGAACAAAATAAAAAACGTACAACTGAAGAACAAAATCAACTATGTTATTATTCTTACTCAAAATTGTAGAACCCACAATTGCATAAAAAGGAATAAATTGAATATCATAAAGAAATATAAGATAAATAGATTACCAAATAAAATTTCAAATTGTGATTTCATGATCTCTCTTCAACTTAAAAATCACTTCGTAGTGTGATAGTGTTGTAACAATTAGAGTCCTAAAATATATTTAATTGATCGTTCCACAATAATTAAAAATAAAAATTTATGGAAGATTTTTGGTGTATGTTTTTGAAAATTAAAATGAGAAAATAAAAGTTTTGTATTTATAGAAAAACTTCACTCAAATTGAGTGTTTCTTAATTGTTGTTGTAGATATAAGCTAATTTAATATTTTTACTAAAATATAATATGACGAAAACCATTTCAAAATTATTAAAAAATTTTTTTTTGCAAATTTAATATTAAAATGTATTTTATATGACGACGATTAATATGTAAATTTAAGGAATTTATTATACCATATGATAAACTTTTTCCAAAATCTTTTCACTCAAAAGGTTGATTTTTTAACGCAATTATAAAAAAATTATTTCTTACTGTAAATTTTTTCGACCGACGTTAGAACTGCATGGGTCCTACGTTTTTCCTTTTTTTTTAGTTATCAAATTTGTATAAATAGATGTTTAATTCTATGACGATGCTATCAAATTAACAATATGATAATGAATTAAATCTACTTTCAATATAGGTCCCATTTCTGGTATTGGAATCATAGTGTTTTTATGTTAGAGTTCGTTTTCGTTAAAACTAAACTACATTTATATTAGCTGGATGCGGGAAGTAAATTAAAATAAATATAAAACTATTTTGTTTACTATATCTAATATAATTTTTATAAAATATTATTATTTGAGATTTTTTAAATCTAAAGACTATTATTTTTGAATATAATGATCGTTTATATTTTATTTAAACTATTGATAATTTATTTATAAAATATATTTCATTCAAAAATTATTAAAAACTATAAATTTTTCTTATTTAAATAATAAATATACATGTTTAAAAATTTAAATTTATAACGCATGCTATTTAAGTAAATCTATTTTATATAAATGATTTATGATTTTATTTTTTAGTTGATCAAACAAAGTGAAAGAAAAAATAATTATTAAACACAAAAATATGATATAATAGAATTTCAAATATTATTTTTTCGATGTGATTTAGTATTATTTATTGAGTAATATCCTAAAATAGCACAATTTTAAGTTTATCTTCCAAATTTAGCAAATTAAATTTAAAATTCCAAAAATAACACAAATTATTATGTGAAAATAATTATTTATCTTATGTAAACTATATATAAAATTAAAACATAATGTTTGGGTTCACGTTTTCTAATTTAGGGTTTAAATTTTTTTCATTAGAAATAAGTTTTTAATTATTTTAATATTAAATTTATGCTATTTTTAAAAATTTAAATTACTAGTGCTGTATTTGGAACAAAAACTTGAAATAGTGCTATTTTAGTCAGTTGCCCTTATTTATTTTTTGTAATTATTTATAAACTTTCGTATATATAAAATATGAAATAAAGAAGATTGTTTCAAAATTAATAATTATTTTTGATTAAATTAATAAAATATATTAGTTTTTTAACTAAATTTATATAGGACATATTTTATAATTATTCTACTAACTCAAGTATATTTATATATTTATTTAAAATTTATTTTAATGTATTTTATTTTTAATTAATATTAATATATTAAGAATGATAAATTTCTTAATATAAAATATTAAAATCTGCGCAGTAGACAAATGCCAAACTTATACTATTCTAAAAAAACTATCATAAATCTTAATATATTTTTCTGTTAGAAAGAAAATTATATTATCTTTTACGTTTTGTTTTTTTACATAAAAGAAACAAAAAAGAAGAAGATTATCGCTTACGTAACTTAATAGACCCACCAAATTACTATCAATTACCCTTCACTATATTCCATGAACCGCTATAAATATGCCCTTAACGTTATTCTTCACTTGGCTTGTACAACAAACCTACTAGAAGAATCTTTTACTCTTCTTCTTCTTCTTCAATATTCTCTCTTCAGTGATGGTTATTTCTCCGACGAATTCCACAATCAAATTTCTCTGTAGCTATGGCGGGAAGATTTTACCTCGTTATCCCGACGGCAAGCTCCGTTACAACGGCGGTCAAACTCGCGTCCTCGCCGTTCCCCGCTCCGTTTCATTCTCTGGTTAGTTCACTTCCCTCACTCACTCTTTGTTATTTGATTCGGAAAAAAAACCGAAATCAGTTTTGTGGAGAGAGAAATTAAGGCCGCGCGTGTGGTGCGTGTTACAGAGCTAGCGTCAAAGATGGCGGAGATGTGTGGATTCAACGTTACAATGCGGTGTCAGTTTCCGAGTGAAGATCTCGACGCGCTCGTTACTGTTACTTCCGATGAAGATCTGGCGAATCTAATCGAAGAGTACGACCTTGTTTCCTCCTCCTCTCCGTCGCCGTTGAAGATCAGAGTCTTCCTATATCCGCCAAAATCCGCCGGATCTACAAAATCAACGCCGATCTCGCCTTCTCCGTTAGCGTCACCGTCGTCCATGTCATCATCTTCCACCACTTCTTCCTCTTCATCGAGTCCTAGATCTCCGTCTTTTTCAAAACCACCACAACATCCGTCCCCACCGAGATTAATGACGGCTAAGAATCCATGCTACGGTTGCTATGTACACCGTAATTCGAGAAATATCTATCTCGTCCACAACGGAAATTACTGGCAATAACCCCAAATCAAATTCCCCAAAAAAAAATTGAAGAATCGATCGAATATACATTAAAAGAAAAATATCTTCGTTTAAAAAACCGAATGATGTAAAAGAGAGTGAGAGAGCGAGATATGTAGAAGGTGTTACATGATCTCTCTCTATTACGATGACTGTCACCATTAATGAAATCCTCCGCAATGCTTTCCTTATTCTGTTGGTGAATCTTTGGTGAGTTCTTTTATTTTTCTTTTCACCTTTTTTTTTTAATTTCCTTCCGTTATCCTTTAACGTTAACTGGTCCTGATGTATTCGTAATCGCTTCGCCACGTGTCACCGTTACCTTATTCTGCTATGTTTCGCCGTGACCGTTCAGCGGACGTCTGTTACCATTAATCTCTTTTTTATATTCAATTTTGGTTGAACTAACATCTTATAGTCATACCTTTTGTTATCTGCAGGTAACTTTTACACAATTCGAGCCAGGGTGTGATCAGTTTCCTCGTTTATGGTATGTGTTTTATTATCTTTAACAACATTTACATTTACAATTTTCTTCCTGATTCATTTTATGGGGTTTTTTTTCTTAGAAGACATTAGAGATGGGATAAGCTTGGGAAGTTGAGGAGAAAGACAAAAAAGTTAAGATAATTAAGAATGAAAAAAGAAGAAAAGGCTGATAATGATGATAAGATTCGATTTTTAAGTAAAATAGGCCCCGAAAGACAGCTGGTGAATAGAAATATAATAGTTAAAGTTTCTAAGGGAAAACGATTGATATTAAATAGGGTTTTTAGTTGCGTGGGTAAGGAGAGGACACCACAATACGATTTATATCCAAAAACAACAAAATTGAGGTCTTAGACTGTCGAAAAACGAGAACTTTAGATTTGAGCTGTGTAAAATGACTTAAGCATGGAAGTAAATGGGGGAAAATGTCGAAAAAAAATCTCAACGATTTGATTAAAAAAACTTGAACTTTCAAATAAACCAAAATAATCATAATTCTTTTCTGATTTATTTAATTTCAAATTTTGTTTGATTGATTCAATATAGTTCCGTAGTTAATTTGAGCAAGAGAAATAATTAACTGGGTTAATTAACTGGGTTAATTACCATATTTTAACATAAAATTTGT
Source organism: Pugionium dolabratum (assembly GCA_018901945.1). Lineage (NCBI taxonomy): Eukaryota > Viridiplantae > Streptophyta > Magnoliopsida > Brassicales > Brassicaceae > Pugionium > Pugionium dolabratum. The sequence goes on from JAEVFF010000354.1 coordinate 87,130, forward strand.
ATTATTATTAAAATTTAAACTAATAGTGTAATATTTGGAATAAAAATTTAAAAATTGTTATTTTTATCAATTGTGTTTTTTCATATTCAAATTGATTTTTCAATCATAAATTATAAAATCACTTAACATTTTAAATTTGAACTGTAATTTCACGTTTTTTGGTTTAAAATGCAAAATTATATTTTTGATAAAAAATATATAATTGTTTTTTATGAAAAATATGGAATCACGTATTTGAATAAAAATATAAATTTATAATTTTATAATAAATAGATATGAATTTAAATATGAACAAATTAGAATTAAAATGGATACGAGTTTAAATAGTTAATTTTGAGATAAAATTACAAATTTGTTTAATTATAAATTTGTTTAATTTGACCAATTAAAGATAATCCGGTTCAAACTTTAAAGAGGTCAAACCCATGATTTAAGCTTTCTAATAATCGAGAGTACTTTTGGTGTTTACTTTTTTTCTAATAACGTTAAAGCCATATCATAACATTAACACTTTTTGGTGTTAAAAAAAAAACATTTACTCATCTCTTAGTAACGAGGAAAGTTAAGATTTTTATTATATAGCTTCTTTACGTCCAAGTTCATTGACTTGCGTTTGGTTTTATAATACTAAACTCAAATCTTATTGTTTTTATAGTTAATTAAAGTGAATAACAGGCAGATGAGTCAAAACTAGTCAAATGCAAATGACAAAAAAAAAGCTAGCAAAGTACATGTATTAATTGGGCCGATACTATTTTATGGTTGTGCAGCGTTTTTAATGTGAACTTCGAAATTTTTATTAAATCACATAAACTAATAAATCGCATCTTATATCGACATATTTTTACAATTGCACAAATCATTATTTTTAAGTAAATCTCGATCAATTGAAACTAATTATATTTACCACATAATCCACGTAACTCGAAATTTCACAATTACATTTATTCAATTGGTCAAAAAGAGTAAACTAGCTAGTCGTAGCTATTTAATTCGTCGGTTTTTGAATTATATGGTAAACACAATTAGTTTCAATTGATCACGATTTATCCAAAATAATGATTTTTGGAATTGTAAAGACATGGTAATAGTTTATGTAAAATTAAGATGTGATTTATTAGTTTGTATGGTGTAATAGAAAGTTCGGAAGTCAAGGTGGAAAAATGTAGACAACCATAGTCTCTGTGGTAAAATAGTATCGTCCCATTAATATAAAAAAGTAAGATGAAAATGAAAATTTTCTCCCGAAAAAGTTACATTTTCACTGCCAAATATGTGGAAAATTTGTTGAACAAAATATTTTGATAAATTTTCGAACGAATATTAATTTTTAATTGAAAATTTAAAAATTAAATGAAAAAAATTTAAATAAATTTCAAATAAATAAATTGATATTAAATTAAATTCTATATATTAAACAAAATTCTTAATTATCAAACATAAAACAATAAATTATGCTTTAAAATAAACACAAAAAATAAATTGAAAAGGATCGCACATATAATTTGTATTTATTACTTGGATGAAGCTCTCCATCTTCATTTTAAAAGGAAATTTGTTTACATTGGACTTTTTCCACTCTCACCGTTTGTATTTCTTTCACCTTTTCATTTCATTTTTCATACAAACATGAAATGAAAAAAAAAATACAAAATCAATATATAATATGTAAGTGAAATATATTTTAAAATATTGCAAAACGAAAAAGTATCCTATAAAATAGTGATTGTTTTTAAAAAACATAGTAATACCATAAAATAACACTTTTTAAAGTTTTTTTTTTAAATTTAGCATCCTAAAATTAAACTCCCAAAAATAGCACAAATATTTATGTGAAAATACTTATTTATTCTAAATAAATTATATATAAACTTAAAGTATTATATTTGGGTTCATTTTTTTAATTTATGCTTTAATTTTTTTTATTAAAATATAGTTTTAATGTATTTTAATATTAAATTTGTGTTATTATTAAAAATTTAAACTAATGATGCTATTTTTAGAATAAAAATTTAGAAAAGTGATATTTTATACATTTGCCCTTTAAAAAATATGACGAACTATCATTTTAGTTAAAATCTCAGAATTTCAAACGCAAATCGTATTTAATAAATTATTATATGAAATTGTATTTACGAGGAAGAAAACAAAAGAGACATACGAATACAAAATATATAGCAAAATAGAGGAAGTAATATGTCATTCCCATTGTATGTATATTTATTTAAACTAGAAATGAGTTTAAACCCTACAAATATTTCAAGAACACAGATATATACCTTCTTTTCAAAGAATGTGTATTGTGTGTGTATCTATGTACTCATCATAATCATAATCATTCTATTTTTTCTGTTTATTTTTTTTCCTGGAAATGCTATCTGAACACTGTGTGTTTGGTCAGGTCCTCTTCTGATTTTGGTTAAGTGTTAAGTTTGAAGATGCAGATGCAATTTCATTCAGATATTTCTGCTCTGATCTCGCCATTCTCTTCTGAAACATCGTCCATTCTCGTTTACATCTCTCCCTTACCTAACCAAACCAAACCAAAACATATATATAAATCAGTAACTAACAATTTACACAGTCTAAACTCAGATAAATCATGAATTCTGTACCTCTTGGAATGCAGTTTTTCCTTCTTGTGCAGTTCCCTGATCAATGAATTAAGAGCTTATCTAATATCTCATGGTAATTAATGTGGTTAAGTGTATAAAAAGGTTAAATATATTTGATCATTCAACTACCTGTCCCGTTAAAGAAGTAATCTTTTGATGAATGATCCATTGAGAATCCACAACACCAATCTTCTCATGTGCAGGCTGCATCATGGAAATGCTTTTTATTTATGAAGAAAATGTATATATATATATATATGAATGTTTTTGTGAATTAAGTTATATATATCTGTAACCTCGACACATTTCCTTAGTGCGAAGTCAAGACCCCAACCATGAACCAAGTCGTTCTGAATCATATGCCACACACAACGCCATGAGTCTCTTGAGAAAACTGGAGCCATAATCTCTATAAACCTATCAAGAAACATCGTAAGAGATAAAAGAAGAATTGAGAATGTTTTTACTAAAGTGTGAGTGGTTTTGAGGAAAAAGGGTCAATTTCAACCTGTATAATTTTGATTGTACTGTTTTATATAATTATGAAATTAAAGTACGGATTTCAACATTTAACGTTAAATATTTCAAATTTTAGGCACAATCTAACCGAACATTGTCTTTTTCTACATCTCCGTTAACGCAATACGGTTTCCGTTAAAACGGGATGATGTGACGCAAGACGTGGACGGGTTAGCTGACGTGGCAATGCGAGTAGGTCAACTTAACCAAAAAGACGTCGTCAGCTAAGCCGTCCACGTCATGCGCCATGTTATCCCGTACTAACGGAAACCATACTTTGTTAACGGAAATGTAGAAAAAGGCACTGTTTGATTAGATTGTGTCTAAAATTTGAAATATTCAATTTTAAATGTTAAAATCCGCACTTTAATGTCATAATTGTATAAAACAACATGATTAAAATTATTCAGATTGAAATTAACCATTTTTCCGTGATTTTGAAAAAACATTTTGAGATCCATACCCTGCACAAGGAGGTAGATGTTGGTCATTGCACCGGCCTGGTTTCTCTTTGACTTCTCTGGTGAAAGAATTTGGCAAGAACTTTAAAGTTTTGTTTACTTTAAAAAGCTTTGGAATTGATAAAGAGTTATAATCTTTACTTGTGAACTTCGATTCCAGGTATTCTCTTTGTTATCTGCCATGTAATGGGTTTTCTTGATTCCACAGCAGGTTGCGATATTTCTAGACCATGCTTCTTTACCATCTTGATATACCTTCAAAATGAGTAGTAAACTATCTTAACAACTTTTGGAGATAACAAAACTCAAAAGAAACATAGAGACTCACTCACTCTTCTGCATCAAAGTTTTCAACGCCAAGATCTTCATCCCAAATGAATATATATTCATATGGTGCTATGATATCAGGATGCAAAAACCTTTTAGCATACCACCTTAAGCATGATCCAAAGAAAACATTTTCCAAATTGTTGTTTTTTATACAAGTTTAAGATTGATTGAAATGTAGAAAGAGAGGTATGTTTTGTTACCACTTTGTTTGTTTAGGTACACTCACGTGTATTGCCTGTTTAGACCATTCAAATTCATCATATTCCGACGATCTTCCATCGTAATGAAACAGAACAATAGTGAAGTTATCTGAGAACTGTTGAGTGAGTAAAAGATCTTAGCTTCTTTCTCTTTTGTTGCTGAAATATTACAAGCAAAAGAGACAGAAGTAACATACTTTCTTGACGCAAGCATTGATGTTTTTTCTCTGTTCATAAGCAACGGTAAAAGCAACAAGATACTTTGGTTTCACCTTTGGTAAATCCTAAAGAGACCAAAAACATGAGTAAGACAAGTCAAAGTCTTATCAGATGTCTGAAGATCATAAAACAAACCCATTAATAATCAATCATACATCTTTAGGCAATCCCCACAATCTTCGCAAGTATAAATCTGATTCAGCTGCAACCATATTTGGAGGCAACATCTCAGCACCTCGAGGATTTGATGGAACCCAAATCTACATAATCCAACAAATCTTTTAACTAATCACACAAAAAACATTAGTTTCAGACAGAGAAACAAAACATGCCTTATGAAATGCTGCATCACTTGTATTAAGCCCTTGTGGTGAAATACTCTTCTTAGATGATCTCTCCGGTTTCTCATCTTCTACATAAACAGAAGGAAGTATGCTTGATGGAAAATTCATCTGAAAATAAAAGACACATCTTTACAAATCACATCTTAATTTAAGTTCTGAAAGAAAGTAAACTAACAAAAACTTACCTTAGTTAATGACACTGTATGGAATGATACTCCTAACAAGAACCCGATAACAATCCCTGCGAAGGTCGATATTATGATCATCATCCCATCATATGGTTTTTTACTAATTGAACTGCCAAAACAAACCCAAAACGATATGAATCATTAACCATTCAAAAATGAACAAAAAAGATTCAATCTTTAATATCTGGTTAAAGTAACAAACCAGCGTATTGAGTTCTCTGTTCGGTTTGCCATGTCCTGAAATTGATGACTAGAAACAATATCATTCAATGGAGGCTTAAGTCAATAATATGAGATCAAGTAAATAAAATGAAGCTTCTTTAGCTTTGAGAAGGATAAATTTCACAAGTTAAGAACTTTATCTGGGAAAACAAACAACGAAACGAAACTTGAAGAGACAGTAGTTTCTAGATTCAGACATAAGAAAGGGTTGACAAGATAAACACAGACACGTTAAGCAAATATTAAATTTTAGTAAAAAAGACAGTTTTCTTTTTAACTGAATCATTTTTTTTCCAGCAACAAAGAAAGATCGATGAGAAGAAATACGTTACCAGGAGAGATTACATAGACAAAAAGAAACTTTATTAAAAAGTCGTCGTCTTCTTCGAATTTTTTTGATGAACTTGTCTGAGCTTCGCGGTTTAATAAACGAATAGAAAAAAAAAATGGAAATGGGTACAGAGATGGTTATAATCAGGTGTGACGGGATTACGTGTAAGGAGAGAGTATTTGACTTTTTAAGAAAAGTCCGTCAATTATACAAACTCATGCGACTAAACTTATTTTCACCCGTACTTTTTGGGTCTTCTTTTAACTACATAAACTGTATTTTTCTTTCATAAACTACACAAACTTCATAAATTATTCTAATTTCAGAAATTTTATTAATGTTTACACTTTAAATAACTTTTAAATCTGGTTCTAATTCGAAAATCTAGTTTTAACTTGGGTTTTTTTTGAAATTAAAACCAGATTTTCGAAGTAAAACAAGATTTAATAATAATTTAAAGTGTAAACATTAACGAAATTTCTGTAATTGGAATAATTTATGAAGTTTATGTAGTTTACGAAAGAAAAACATAGTTTATGTAACTTATGAAAGACCCAAAAAGTACGGGTGGAAATAGATTTATTCGTATAAATTCATGTAGTTGACGGAAGTAACCTTTTAAGAATGATGACTTTTACGAAGCAGCCAGATTGGAACTCTCCACGTGGCTATTTGTGAGTGGAGAAAGAGGCGAATTCTGGGTCATGTGATTAAGTGGAATAAACTATTTTTAAAAGAATGACATAATTGCCCTTTACGAATATAGAAGGGTTATAGGTGAAGTGGAGACGACGGAAATATATGTTATTGATACAATAATAGGAAGGATTGTAAAGAATAGGTTTCTTTTTTTTATATATGTATCGAAAGATTGTTCTCTTTTGTATACATCCGACAACCATTTTTCATGTGACTGCAAATGTGACTATCCATTTGGTGAATACAAACTTCTGACCACAACAACAACAATTTTAGTCTTTTGGAAATTGGAAATCAACCATCATATCAATTGGCCTTGCTCAGGCCAGATGTGGGCAAGTTTCAGACCGACGATGTGAAACAATGTAGGTAAATCTAGGTTGTTTTTACTCATGGTTCTCAACTGTACTAATATCAGCTTGTGCACTCATGTAGCATCTATATATCTCATGTTTTAGATACCATCGGTACGGCATTTAATCCAAAAACCAAAACTTGCTAAATGGTATAACATAGATAAAAAAAAAAATCAAACCGGTTATTTTTAAAGAATAAATTATGTAACGGTCAAAAGAATTAATTACTTTGTAACGGATAATAATCAATTCTTTGACGGTCAAAAATTAATTACATTATAACCGTCAAATCCATAATTAATTCTATATCTAAAATTAGTTATGGATTATAGTAGAAAAGGGAGACAACTAAAAGGGGATATTTAGAAATAAAGAGAACTAGATTTGTATCCATGTCATACGTGAGGAAAAATATTTACAAATTATATAATATTGTTTTTTATAAAATATAAATTAGATATTCTTATAATTTTAACTCTTATTTAAAATTATTTTTAATATTAATTTTTATATATGTAAATTTATAAAATAAAAATAATTATTTTTATGAATTTAATATTATTTTTTTGTTAGTTTAATAAAATATATTGATTATCTAACCAAATTAATAACAATGACATATATTGTAATTATTCTAGTAACTTAAGTTCATTTATATATTTCCTTGAAACTTACCGTGGTGATAACACAACACCATATAATTTTTCTTAATAACACATCAAATTAAAGTTATTTTCTTAAAATATTTTTCAATAATATATTATGGATTATTCAAACAAATTTCTATATTTTTATCTAAGAGCTGAATAAAATATAAATTTGGTTCTAACATACATTCTTTCATGGTTGCTTTGATCCTGGTGTACCATATTGCGTCCAACTTTAAGTAACCTTGCTTTGTATTTTCCTTATCAAGTGAGTAAAACAGTTGTTCTCGATCGGTGACTGCTTGGATCATGTGACCATAGCCCTGTTCGTTTGTCTGCCGCAGCGACCTGCGGTCAGACGCTACGGTTATACGCTACAATATTATTGTTTATTTGATCACCGCAGATTATCGCCGCAGGTTGTATCGCAATTGTTTGATCGCAAACACTATAATTTCGCAGCGATTAAAATTTTTGACCGCAGTTTTCTGCGGTCGACCGCAGCGTTTGACCGCATGACGCAGCCGTAAGTTCCTGCGGCTACGAAACGAACAGCCCTCATATAAATCGGTTTTGCATCGCTCTCGTTGCCATCTCGTTCCAATACTTTGAAGAATGTTCTTTATGCTCCTAACATTGCAATGAATCTCATGTCTCTTCAGTAATAGTGTTTCAACTAATTTTGATCCTTACTTTTGTCATCTAACCAAGGTGAACTTCCAAAATAGGAAGTACTAGCTAGGAATGGGGTGTATAAGTAACTTGATTATGTTTTGTCTTCAACCAATGTTTTTTTTTACAATAAAACATTAATGACCTAATGACAATCACGCCTATGGCATCCTTCTTTCGATCTTTTAAACACAATGTTCTTTACCCTTTTTGAATAAAGTTTTGGCTTTATTGATATGCAATTCATGTTCCATGCATCAACAAAAGCCACAATTATTTTATATCTAACCGTATGTTTTAACCTTTTAGTTCTACGTCCACCCAATTGATAATAAAATTTGTGCTATCATTCTACTTTATATCGCTTACAATGTACAGTTTTTTTTACCATAAACTTCCACTTCCTTAGTATAAAATATATTAGAAAACTCAAATAAAATATGAGAGGTAGCCGAATTCATTTTCATGAGCTAATTTCATAGAAATATGACAAAAAAAAACAAAAAAAAATATTTATGTTGACGTAGAGAATATGGTTGTGCGTATCGTTTGCAGAACCAAATGCGACTGAAGACGAAACAAAGGATGTTTAACACGACATGATGAATTGGTCGGAAACATTAGCAAAAAAAAATGAAAATTTTTAGGGTTTTAGATTGAAGCTTGCTTTGATACATAAATGTTAACTATATTGATATCCACACCATAGAGAAAAATATAATAAATTATATACTATTATTTTTATTAAATGTAAATTATATATTTATATAATTTTAATTTTTATTTAAAATTATTTTTAATATTAATTTTTGTATATGTAGATTTATAAAATAAAACAATTATTTTTACAAATTTAATAGTATTTTTTTGATAATTTAATATAATATATTAATTTTCTAACTAAATTAATAACAATTATATATATTGTAAATTAGAGTAATACCCTAAAATAACACCTTTTAAAGTTTTTTTTCAAATCTAGCATCATAAAATTAAATTCCCAAAATTAGCACAAATATTTATGTGAAAATACTTATGTGAAAATACTTATGTGAAAATACTTATTTATTCTAAATAAATTATACATAAACTTAAAGTATTGTATTTGGGTTCATTATTTCCAATTTAGGGTTTAATTTTTTCTATTAAAATATAGTTTTAATGTATTTTAATCTTAAATTTGTGCTATTATTGGAAATTTAAACTAATGATGCTTTTTTGGAACAAAAACTTAGAAAGTGCTATTTTAGACATTTGCCCTTGTAATTATTCTAGTAATATAAACTTATTTATATATTTATTTGAAATTCATTATGGCGATGACACGTCACAATAATATTTCTGTTAATAATACGTTAGGGTGAAATTATTTTTTAAAAATATTTTTCAAATAATATATTATAGATTTGCTTTATATTGTATAATGACCTAAATTTGACATATATATACACAAAGTAGTTTCTAATTTCTATATCTAGGGAATTTATGAAATATAATATTTTGAGTATCCCTAATATATTATTTGAAATTTTTTTAACAAAATAACCTTACCATGACGTGTTAATAACAAAAATGCCATGATGATGTGTCAACACCACAACGAGTTTCAGCTTAAATATATAAAATAGTTTAAGTTACTAGAATAATTACAATACATGCCATTGATATTAATTTAGTTAGAGAATCAATATATTTTATTCAATTAACCAAAAAATAGTATTACATTTACACAAACAATAATTTTTATTTCTTTAAATTTTTAATACGTTAATTTATAAATAATTTCAAATAAATATAAATAGATTTAAGTTATTACATAATCTCTAATATATTATTTGAGAAAAGTGTTATTAACAGAAATACCATACTTACATTTCATCATTATAGTAAATTTTAAATAAATATATAAATATGGTTAATTTATTCGAATAATTACAATATATGTCATTGTTATTAATTTAGTTAGAATATTAATATATTTTATTAAACTAACAAAAAAATATTATTAAATTCATAAAAAAATAATTAATTTTTTCTTTCTTAATTTATATATATAAAAATTAATGTTAAAAGTGATTTTAAATAAAAATTAAATTATATAAATATTTAATTTATAATTACTAATAAAATATAATTTACGAATAGTTTTATCTACGCATGACATGGGTATAAATCTAATATCATAATTATTAGCAAACCATTTGCTTTTTACAAAGTGATGTTTTTCTGCTTGTGTTCAACAAATTGTAAACACGTTTCATCTAACTGATAACTATAATTTAGGTTATATCTATTTTTACCATAAACTTGCACTTCTTTAGTATAAAATATATTAGAAAATTTAAATAAAATATGACAGGTAGTTGCGATTTCATTTTAGCTAATTTCTTAGAAATCTATAAAAAAACAATGAAATTTGAAAGGGTCATTTTCAAAAATATAACAAAAAAATTTTTATACCAAACACACTCATTAATTTTTTTAAATATCATAAAAATTAAATATTAAAAACTAAAATTAAATTTTACACTCTAAAAACTAAACCTTAAAAACTACACTATAAATCTAATAATACTAAATCCAAACATAAATCTTTAAATTATATACCTTTGAAAATTATTTATAGCATGTGATGTTTTAGAAAAATATAAACTGAATTTTTGAAAAAAAATAATGATATTTTTAGAAGGTGAGTTGACAAAAATAGTTTTATTTTAAATTTTTGTTTCAAATATAATATCATTAGTTAAATTTTCAAAATTAGCACAAATTTAATATAAACATAGTTTAAGTTAAACACTAAACTGGAAAAAATTTATAATTTATTTATGGTAAATATGTATTTTCACAAAATAATTTGTGATTTTTTAAAAATTTTAAATTTAAAATACTAAATTTAGAAAAAACTTAAAAATGTGATATTTTAAACTATTAATTTTTTAAAAATATTTTTGGGATAGTATTTGGAGATATTTTTGATTTAAAAAAGCAAAATATCAATGTAAATTGTACAAATCGTTTTATTAGCCCCATTTTCAAAGGATATTTTGGTCATATGATTTATATCTATCTGGTGCAAGCAAATTTAAGTGGAAGAGGCGGATCCGAAAACGCCCCGCCGTTTATTTGCTGAAATATCCAACGGTTTGCCGATTCAGTGAAATGCACGCCGTCCCAGCTAACTCTAAACGACACATCGTTACAAGCTTTAGCAAGCACAACCTCTTTCCCTTTCACCATAACTTTAGCTCCACATTTGATTAGCTTGTTGAAATTGTATTTCCCACCATGTCCACAACAAGCCACCAAAGGATATCTAAAACCTAAATCACCAAATTTACACATATGTTAAACCATTAGAACCGGCCAAAACCGAGTTCAGAGTCACCTAAATTGTTTTCAGTACCAAGTTTCTTGGCTTGAGTGATGAGAGTAAGCTTGATAGAGTAGATATCAACATAAGTGATTGCAGCTTCAGAAAGCTCTTTTCTTAACCCAATTACTCTCTTTTTGAGTTCAGAGTTGAAATACTGAGCAATCTCATTACGCGGAACTGCACAACCGTAACTGTCGATCTGAGAGGCTGGTACTGGAAACCGGTCCAAAACATAAGGTAAACAGCCAAGTGGAGCTGTGTTGTGTATCCAAAACCTTCTTCCTCCTTTCTTATACACACTCTACAGAAAGTAAAGGCAACTAATTAAGTTAATCGATAGCATTGTCTTAAGAGATTGTATTCTAAGACTATCCTTTCTTACACGAACAGCATTGGAGAATTGATCTAGAACATCTGGAATGTAAGCTTTAATTTGATCTTTTGTCATATTGAGTTTTAATCCAGAAGTGAGATCGTTCTGACCCATGTCGAATGTGTACAATGCTCGAGAGAAATACTCTTTTCTCGGAAGTAATTGCTCAAACACTCCACCTAATTTCGAACCCAAAACACGAAATCTAGATCATAAGATGTTTATACAGAGTCATTATAACAGTTTCAAACTTGTTCAGGGCTTGGCAAGTGAAAACTTATAATCAAAAGCTTAAAACTTTGAGTACCTGGATTGCGAATGACAAATGAGTTGTACTCGAAGATACGAAATCAGATTAAAAAAACTCACATAGATTTTAAAACAACACGTTCTAATTTGGGATCAAAAGGTTGAAACTTTGAGTACCTCGATTGCGAATGAGTTGTGATCGTGTGAGGAAATCGGAGAACTGAACCAACTGAACGTCGAGAGAGATAGGACTTGCACCGCTCTGAGATATGGTGGTGTTTGGTGGTCGGACGGTGGATCCAGCAGTGGCGAAATTGGCACCATGGCTGAAGTTTGAACCAATGGAGTCTAAAAAAGCATTTAGGTATGGTAATGCTAATTCCTCCGCTGATTTCAACAACCATCAAATGTGTCGTAAGAAAATTCAGTAAAGTTTGGAAATTTATCATCAAAAGAAATATGTACAAGCAAAAGCAAGCACCTATGAAGTCAACGATGAGTCGACCATCTGAAAAACGACCGGAAGGGGATTGGAAGAAAGTTTGACCATTAGGGTAAGGGGCTTGTCCGAAGGCGGCGGAAAGGCCACCGGTGTCGGAATTAGAGTCGCCGAAGTTAAAGATCGCAGGGAAATTACAAGACGGAGAGCAAACTCGAGGTTGTATGAGAGATGATGCTAATAACACAAACTTTATCAATAAGAGTTGAGTCTGCATTTCTCTTCTTTGTGTTTCTTCTTACGTCTGAATTGTGAAGTGGTTTGAGAGATAATGTGACCTAATAACTATTAAGTCTTTAATTATGTTAAAATATTTGAATCACAAACCTTCCAGATAATCAAAATATTAATAATGAAAGTGGAATTTGAGCATCTATTGACTATATAGACAGAAATAAGTTATGAGCCAAATCAAGAATCAATGACCCGTGAGCAAGAAACATAGCAGAAGCAGAGGCATCGAAGAGATCCAACACAAAGTCCAACGAGCATAAACTAGATGAGCGATGTCTAAAGCAGAGGCATTACAGCTCTTCTGACATTTACTACAACTAACTGATTTTAATTTGGCTAACCAAGAAACAAGAAATCATACCAGAAGAAAGCCAACCGTTAATCGAGATGGAACCCTGAATTTCTCAGAAAAGAAGAAGCAAAACGACGCGACTGCAAGAGAAGTATCATTTAGACTTGGCCAAATAATGTGAACTGAATCAAACAAATCAAAATCAAATAAAAATAACAAATTTTAATTGATATTCAATTATAAAAAATTAACCAAATATATATTATTTTGAAAAATCATTATTCTTAGTTACTAATCGAATCGAACCAAAACCAAAAAATATCTGAATAAATTGAATTTTTTCAATTATTTTTAGTTATTTTTAATTTTTTTTTGGTTTTTTGATTATTTTTTGGTTAATTTTTTTTATTATTTTCGGTTATTTTTATTATTTTTTATTATTTTTTAGTTATTTTTATTATTTTGATTATTTTATATTATTTTTTAGTTATTTTTGGTTATTATCGATTATTTTTAATTATTTTTAATTATTTTTAATTATTTTTTATATTAATTTTAATTATTTTCGATTAATCAAATTATTTTTATTTATTTTTAATTTTAATATTTAATAACCAAATAGAAATTTAGATATAATGAAATCGAAAATTAATAAGAATATATAAATAATTGAATATATCTTTAATTTTTTTAATAAAAAAAATTAAATCCGAAAATAACCGAACTAAAATGAATCAAATATCTACATGTATCATTTATCAGCTCTGAGGGTATTTTCGTCATTTAAAATCTCAGCCCTCGAATATTGGGCTGTATGAAGAAAATTGGGTTTTATTGGGCTTTCGAATAGTGTTTTAGGAGAGGTTTTAGTCTAGTCGCCGTCGTCGTCGTCTTCTCTCTTGACGGGATTAGGGTTTTGGATTTGGTCGACAGAAGAGATGTGGTTTCTATGTGTTTTCTATCACAGACTATTAGACTTCAGAAAGCCAGAGGTAGAGGCTTTGGCCGAACTATTTGGAGAAGAGATTGCAGAGAATGAATCTCTCCAATGGCGGCTTCCCCAACATCACCATAACGATACACCATTCCATTTTGTTCAACTTTCATCTGAAGAAATCGCCAGTAACATTGCCAAGCGAAGTAGAGTTTTTTACTCTTACCTTTCTTCTTGATTATTCTTTTTATTGTTTCTCAAAACCTAAAAAAAGAAGTGGTTAATGTAGGCATTTTGGTCAAAGGAATGTATGAGCTTTGGGGTGAAGGAACATGCTATGAAGAGCTGAAAGACTCCATTAAAAGCTACCCTGATTCTCGCAAGCTTCCATTTCTCACATCTGGTTCCACCTTTAGGATCTCTGTCGAAACTTTCGGAAAAGCTTTGACTTTTGAGGAGCAGAAGGATCGAATTCAATCACTTACTTATATCCCATTCGAGGTCTAATCCCATTTCCATTGAAGAAACTTCATTGTTTCAGTCTATTTTGATTTGTATTCCTGTATTTGATATTTCGTGATTTGATTATTGCAGGGAAGGGTTAACCTGAAAAACCCAGATCACAACTTTTTTCTCATGGAAATGGATGAATCTGAAGAGAACAATGGACTTCAACCTATTCTCCAGAGAAGAATCTTTTTTGGGAGAGAAGTTGGTTTTGCTGATAGGAAACTTTTGCCGACTTTTCAGTTGAAATCTCGCACTTACCTTGGCCCAACTGCTATGGATGCTGAAATGGCTTTCTTAATGGCAAATCAAGCAAAAGCTACATCAGGAAAACTTGTGTATGACCCTTTTGTTGGTACAGGGAGCATTCTTGTTTCTGCTGCACGTTTTGGCGCAATGACAATGGTTTGCAAACCCATCAGTTTCTTTGATACTCTTTATATATGCTGTTGTGGTTTCTGGATCGCTATCTGAACATGAGTTCTTGTATTAGGGTGCAGATATAGATATCAGAGTAGTTCGTGATGGACGTGGTCCAGACTGTAATGTTTGGAGCAATTTCAAGCAGGTTAGTCTCGTAACTTCTCTTGTTTTGTTTCGATGTCTCGGATGTAATATCAGATTATTATATCTATTATCGCTCATGCAGTATGGACTACCTATGCCAGTTGCTTTACTTAGAATGGATAATAATCTTCCTCCTTGGCGTCCTGGATTAAAGGAGGTAATATTATCTCTCAGTTCTTTCACTATGATCTCTGGCATAAATCGAGAGATCTCCCGTTTATTTCTCTTCTGTATCCATTGGTCCAGATCTTTGATGCAATCATCTGTGATCCACCTTACGGGGTACGAGCTGGTGGACGTAAATCTGGTGGTCGCAAAATCCTTAGAGGCACTGTGGATCCTTACACTGTCCCTGAAGACAAAAGAACAGGTCACATTCCGTCCACTGGTGCGTATAGTCTAGTGGAGTGTGTTCATGATCTGCTTCACCTAGCTGCAAGAATGCTAGTGATGAAAGGCAGGCTTGTTTTCTTTTTCCCGGTTTTGAGAGATGAAAACAACGGCGAGGTTAAGTTTCCCGAACACCCTTGTTTCAAGTTAGTTGCTGTGTCGGAACAGATCTTGAGCTCACGGTACAGTCGGGTATTGCTAACCATGGTGAAAATAGAGCCTTACAGTGACGAGATTGAAGAAGCTGCTCGTTTAATGCATTTAGAATTTAGAGAGAATCATCTTAAGTGGTTAGAAGATGGTAATATTCATTCCTCTGTGTTTAAACCAACTGATTCTTCTCAAAATCACACTGATTCCAAAATTTTCAAAGAACAAAAACCAAAGTATAGAGGAAAGTATGTCTAAGCTTATAAGGTTTTGTGTTCTTTCTGTTGTATTCTGTTGGTTTATACTAGAAACGCTGTCGTTTTCTTGCTGTGATTACGCACTTTTAATACAAATAGGATGTTGGCAAGTGATGGTTTACTTCAGAAATGAAGAGTCATAAATGTATCATTTTTAACTTTCTAACTAATTATTCCTAGTGACATAACTAATTAATTAGACAAATGTCAATGTTAGTTTTTTTATTTAGTAGTAACCAATTCATGTTGGGTTGCTTTTATTGATTCTTGTTATTTAGAGTAAAACAAATGTTATGTTATTTTTTTTTTTTGCCAAACATAATATTATTAACTTACAATATCATTGTTTACAACTGAAAATAAAAATAACGGTCAACACTGAAAAATATTCCAGTCAACAGATAAATTAATAACGGTAGATGCTAAATTGTGAGATGTTTGATTTGTTATTTGCGTTTGATAAGAAAATGTTATTCTATGAAACATTGTTATCCAACACCTCCAAGATAATGTTGAATATGTAAGTTAGATCATTTGCCATTGATGAGATTATTTAATCTAACATTATCACCTTCAAAAGCAACATACTGATATCCCAAACACCAAGTTAATTGTAAAGCATAAATAATAGCAGATAACTCAGCTTCAATAACTGTAACTTTGTTTTGAAATTTCTCTTGGCCTACATGTAAAAAAATACCATGGTCATTTCGTATGATCCAACGTAGATCAGAATGGACATTTCCATTACGATATGCGGTATTATAATTATATTTAACCCAATTTTTCGGAAATACTTTTTACTGAACTTGATTAGATGTAAGACTGAGTGAATGTTGTCTGATTTGTTTAAATAACAGATGATTAGACCATTCTTGAGCATCGTCATGACTGAACTACCAATATATCATCCAAAATATTCTTTTTGTTAAATAATAAATCGTTTATTGATTTCCACATTTACTTGAGCTAGCTATAAGATATCTATATTATCATATATGCTAGAGTTAGGTTTGACAAAAGTAAGTATGCCCACCTTTCTCTATATGAACATAGACAAATGGTGGGAGTTACACACAAATCCCTAATATATTATTTGAGATTTTTTTTAACAAAATAACTTTACCCTAAAGTGTTAATAACAAAAATACCATGATGACGTGTCAATACCACAGAGAGTTTCGGGTTAAATATATAAAAAGGTTTAGCTTACTAGAATAATTACAATACATGTCACTGATATTAATTTGGTTAGAAAATAAATATAATTTATTCAACTAACTAAAACATACTATTACATTTGCAAAAACAATATTTTTATTTCTTTAAATTTTTTATACATTAATTTATAAATAATTTCAAATAAATATAAATAGATTTAAGTTACTACCGTAATACCTAATACATTATTTGAGAAACATTTTAATAAAATAACTTTACTCTGACGTGTTATTAACAAAAATACCATGTTGACGTGTCATCCCTAAAATATATTTCAAATAAATATATAAATGAGTTGAACTTATTAGAATAATTACAAGTATATCATTGTTATTAATTTAGTTATATAATTAATATATTTTATTAAACTAACAAAAAATACTATTAAATTCGTAAAAAATAATTATTTTTCTTTTCTTAATTTGTATATACAAAAATTACTGTTAAAAATAATTTTAAATAAAATTTAAAATTATATAAATATTTAATTTATATTTACTAATAAAATATAATTTACGAATATTTTTCCTCATGCATGGCGTGAATATGAATATGAATCTAGTGTTATGTTTTATGTTATTTAGGAAAGAGAAAGATATAAAAAACCATAATTTACCTAAATTTTTTTTAATTATTATTTACTGCAATAGTGCTTTAGTCGAAGCATATATTATGCATAAACTTCCATTGTTATAGTTCAACATGAAACATCATTATGATAAGAAACGACGACGCAGGGAGAGGGTAAAAGAAATGCTTGTTGATTTGATTTAGTCATGCATGGCTGCAATGGAGAACGAAGAGAGCAGGACCATGAGATTCGACTTGAATCGAGACTGAATCTTTTGTTGGTCCGAAATCTTTGCCGCTCCATAGCTCGTGGCTCTTACAAGAAGCTCCTTCAAGATTCTTGTCCTCAAGCGCCTTGGCAATGTCTGATATCTTGGCTGAAATTGTTGTCTTCACCGGATTTAAGTTGAATAAGGCGACGTAAACTTCACCTCTTCTTCCTGTGGCAATCCAAGAACGAACGCCACTGGAGCTAGCTTCTGCTGCTGCAAGATGAGTAACAATTTCAAAGAAAGAGAGTACAATTTTAGTTGATCTGCAAACAGAACTACCTTTCACTGGATTTAACACCGCGCAGAGACCGGAATAACTGTTTTCTAGTGTTCCATTACTGTGGAGCTCCCACATCTGATATGTGCATTTGAAAGTGAAGATAAGATGGTAAGGTAAACAATAGCGAGAGAGGCTGAAAATCATTGTAGTACCTGGTTTGCATCTAGTTTGCAAGGTGATAAAGCACCTCGGCTGTAATCTTTCGAAGTGAGCTTTTGCTTCGAGGAGGCGCCTAAGCAAGACTCTGCTTTATCATTTGTTTGTAAATGAAGCTTACCTTCAAAAAGCTGGTTGTGTGTTATCTCCTCATCGCTGCACAAAAACGAAGCAAATGAATTGGTTAAGGTCCGTTTATGAAATGTAAAGCGAGTGGAAGAAAAAGTTAACCAGAAAAAGAATCATACAGAGTTAGAAGAGCTTTTCTGCTGTATAAGCAAAAGGGCTTCTCTCGTTTTTCGCCAGAGTATTGGTTCCAACATATTTGTCCACGGTTCTTGTCGACAATGGACCAAGTGTTGGCTTTTGGTTCTTTGCAGCTAGTGAGACCAAAAGCATGTTTAGTTGAAATGTTGTTCTCTGTTGGATGATGAGGATTGCTTTTGTGCTTCTTCCCGGATACTCTTGTCGCGGTGATGTAACGAAACTGTAAGAAAAATAAAAAGAAACAGGCAGAGTTCGATGATGGAACTTTGTAACTCTGAAATAGAGAGATGAGTTTTGAAGTAATGATTCTACAAACCTCTTTGTTATTAGAGCTATAAGAATTTATTTCCAGCAGTGTAGGATTTGTGATCAGATTATAAGTAGCATCATCAAGCTTTCTCACATCACCTCCAAACATGAGAGGGGACTTTGCGATAGACCACAATGTCATCTGAATAAGCAAAAGAAGAAATGCCAAATGTGGTTTAGAGGGTTACTAATAAACTATGAACTGTGAAGCTAGAGCTATACCTGTGTCTTCTGTTCTTCCATATTAAGATTACAAGCTCGATGAGGTCCAAAGTTGGAACCTTCACTAAGACAATAAAACTGTTAACTGAAACATTTTCAGAGTTAAGATCTAAAAATTCTGTGTCAAACCTTGATCAGTAAGCCATCCAAGAGGTAACATATCTAGGTCGGGCCATGATTTTCCTTGTAACCCTTGTGCACCAATCATACCAGAAGCTGATAAATCCCTGGAAGAATAGCAAAAGATATTACATCATAGAAATGTAATAACATGGTAAAAGGATTTTCGGCTAAGTAATGCACATGAAGCTTGACCTTGTGATATCGAAATGTGCCACAACGTCTTTCCATGTGTCCCAGTCATCACCTGTTATCCTGTACATGTTAACCAATTTACTAACTTCTTTAGCCATTGTAGGTGTCACACTCGTCCCTGGAGATATGGAGTACAAGACAGGCCGATTAAGCTCCTTCAGAACCTGCAACAAGGAAAATAATATTTCATCTCTCTGTACCTCTGACTTTAACCAGGAGACTGTATGTATTACAATCGCAATCTATGTACCTCTGACACAAAAGTTATCTCCTCTATATTGAAGTCATCGCCAAATACACAATCATGTTTTACTGAAGACATAGTAAAAGAGACAAGATTAAGACATTCATATATGAAATTGAGAATGTAACTGATGTCAATTCTCTTACTGAAATCGACACCCCATTCTGCATATTGTCGATATAGAGACCTCAAGAACGCTTTTCCTGCACCTAGATTTGTATTTACACTCATGAACCCATGTGACATCCACACACAAGCCTTCTCCTTGACCCCGATATCTTTCGCCCGCCACTGTCTACCCGATTCTTCATAAGCACCTCCCTTTGACCCCAAAAGATATTCAATTGTTACTTCCGGACAAAGTTTATACCGGAAAGATATCAAATGAATACCTTAACACTATCCATAACGGGAGTATTTGCGTTATATGCTTGTGTGCTTATCCCTCCCATAACATGAATCCCAAACTTCAAACCCATTCTATGAACTTTCTCAGCTACTTGGGTGAAACCTTTGCCGCCTTTAGATGATGGCCATCTTGCAGGATCAGGATGCATCCTTCCCCATTCATCAATCACATCAAACCCAAGAGAGTCCACATAAGCACCTTCAACTTTCTTTCTATACCAAAGGTAATCCACCACAACATACTGTACCCAAATCCACACACAAACACATGAAATATTTAAGAACAAGAAACTAAAACCCCCAAAAAAATCTAGATGCTAAATGAAGAAGCAATTCAAAATTACAAATCCATTGTGAATCACTAGGGTTTTTTGGTGTTTTTATGCATAGACCTGATATCCATGAGGAAGAAGACGCTTTGAAACGATTTCAGCATTCTGTAAGAACTCAGCTTCAGAGATAGTCCAGCAAAAGGAATCGTACGAATTCCATCCTCTTGGAGGAAAGCTCGCATGTTCGTTCGACTTTGCGTCAATCGATTTACTGAAAAAAAAATTGCAATCGATTCCGACAAAAAGTAATCGACTTAGAATCAAAAACAGAATCGACCCAACAAAACAAGCTTGAAACTTTCCAAGAGTAACAGTGTAGTGAAGAAGAAGAAGGTGGAGTTACCTATAAAAGGTAATATTGAGGATAACGAAGAAGACTATAAACCCGGTCGACCCGGTTTTCACCATGGATGGTTCGATCATAGCGATTTCTTGAGAACTTGAGAGACTAGAACAGGCGATTGTTGTTAATGGCGGGTAGAGTGACAAGAATTAAGGATTAGATTAGTAGTAAGTAGTAACCGTTGAGCTATTTTAAGTGAAATTAAAATGACTACCTGTTTTCTTTTTCTTTTCGAACAAAACAGTATTATACCACACGAATTTGAGCTCTGTCCATGGTATTTTCTCCAAACTTTTAATTTTTTTAAAACATTATACGAACTCACAAAACTGATCGCAGTTTAACTCAACTTTTCGAATTGTTTAGAACTGAACAAATCAATATTATTTATTGAAATTATAATCGATTAAGCTAAATTGTGTTTAATCCAACTCGAATAAATTTGACCCTAACCAAATAACGTAGATTTGAACATAATCCTGCAAACCGAGTAAATTCTACAAAACCTAGCAAAATCCCCACTTGATTTAGGATTCGATTTTTTTAGGGTTTGAGTGGTGATTTTATTCAAAGAAATCGAAGCTGAAAAGATGAAATGAAAGGGGAAAAAAATATGTAAAAGAGATTTACCGATTACATCGCTTACAAATTCTGATTTTTTTTCTCTTTCCTTTTCAACTTTGATTTTTTTGATAAAATCACTATTCTAACCCTAAAAATCGAACCCTAAATTGATTTGGAGATTTTGTTTGGTTTTGAAGATTTTTCTCCGTTTGTTTGGTTCAGATTTGTTGGGTTATGTTCGGATCCGCGTTAATTGGCTCGGATCGGATTTATTCGAATTGGATTAAACGTGATTTAGCTTAATCGATCGTAATTTAGTAAATAATAACGATTTGTTGAATTGTAAACAATTCGACAAGTTCTTGTTAAATTGTGATCAGTTTCATAAGTTTGTGTAATGTTTAAAGAAATTAAAAGTTTGGGAGAAAATACCGTGAGCAGTCCAAATCCATATAGTATAGTAGTGTTGTCGCTTCTTTTTTAGGCATAAACTTTACGGTTTTGTCACAATAATGTTTAAACATGCACGTTAGGTTTAAACAGAACAAAGTATTAGGATTCTATAACCAACCATTCATCATTTCCTTTCGATTATATTTTCTGGGAATTCATGTTGATCAATGTTAGAAAGTGTGATAATATAACACAGTTGTGATTCAAAGTTTAGTTTAGTTTTCTCTCACTTTGAATTTTTGATAAATGGAATCTCAAAAGCAAGATGATGGTAACCAATGAGGCGGTACGTAACAAACAGATGTATGAACTTTATGAACAGATGATTGGACAAAGTAATTCCAAGTTCCTTTATGAACTTTTAACTTAAATGGAAAAGGAAGAGAGGAATGATTTATAGTTTTGTTTTGGTTTTCTTGTTATAAAGAGACTGATTTTAATTTAGTGCAAAGAATCTACAAAAAAGGATTACTTGCTTCATTGTATTAGTTTCCTTCTTTTAATTTGTTTATTAGACAGATTATTTCCTACAACAAGAATCCTTACTTGAACTTCTCACCAAGTTATCCTCTCTTTCTCTCTCTCATTTAGAAATTGTAAACAGTTGAAATCTCCCTCTCTCACTCCTCTTATGCTTCCATCTTAACTCTTAACTCAATTTCCTTGTAATGCTTTTTTAGCTTCTTCCTCTAAATGTCTCATCATCATCACTATGAAACCAATCCTCATTTTGCCCGACTTCCTTCTCAGAATCAACATGTCAAAGGCGGCGGCGGCGGCGGCGGCGCCTCTACTTCACAAACATCTCCTCTCATCCCGCCCATTCCTCACCACCAAACCCCACAATCTCACTCAAACGCTCCACCTGGGATCCAAATCAAGCCTCGTGGTCGCAGCCGTCAAGGTCCAACGCAAGAACCAGTGCATACCGTAATACCTTTACCACTAAGCCCGGAAGAGAAACTACCACCACGAAAGACTCAAAACTCTGCAAAAAAGCCAATATTTTCAAGCCCTGAAGAGAAACTACCACCACAACGAATTCCAAATTCTGCAAAAAGACCATTACTATTAAGCCCTGAAGATCATCATCATCAACAACAACAACAACGGTCTCCACCACCACCACCACAACAACGCGGTGGAGGTGGTTACCCAACAACATTACCTCCAATAGCGAAACCAACTCCATGGAGAACTGCTCCAACACCATCACCGCATCGCCGCAGTGGTCAAAGGTTACCGGCTCCTGCAAGAGAGACAAACGCAGTGACATGGTCAGCTGCATTTTGCTGTGCGATTTTGTCGATTATTCTTATTCTCGGCGGTCTAATCGTCCTAATCGTCTACCTCGTGTACCGTCCACGTTCTCCTCACATTGACATCTCAACGGCTAACCTAAACGCTGCTTATCTCGACATGGGTTTTCTTCTAAACGGAGATGTAACCATTTTAGCAAATTTCTCAAACCCAAACAAGAAAAGCAGTGTGGAGTTTAGCTATGTGACATTCGACCTTTACTATTACAACACACTCATAGCAACTCAATACATTGATCCTTTCAAGGTTCCTAAGAAAATGTCCACGATTACGAATGTTCATCTCGTGAGCAGTCAAGTCCAGCTCCAGCCAACGCAGAGCCTAGAGCTGCAACGTCAGATCGAAACCGGTTCGGTTTTGTTGAACCTGAGAGGAAGGTTTCATACACATTCGAACTTAGGAGCATTGTTTAGGTACTCTTATTGGTTGCATACTCATTGCAGCTTTTCTTTGAATAGTCCTCCTTCAGGAACTCTGCGAGCCAGAAGATGCAATACCAAACGCTAATGATTCGCCATTGCATTTGTTCATCTACTTTTTTTTTTTGGCCACCTTTAGAAATAATTATTTTTTCTGTACTCATTGATACTACCAGATTTACTAAGTGCTAAATCTAACCACGATTTCGGTTTATTGTGATAATTCGGTTTGGGTAATTCAGTTAGTTCCATTAACAAATATAAAATTAACCAAACTAAATTACGGTTAGGTTTGGTTCGGATTGGTTAGTTCGAATTTTAAAATTTCTACCAAATTAACTAAAACTTGGATAAAATTCAGTTAAATTCGGTACAGTTGAACATTTTAAATATATTTTTTTTGTAAACTTTGGTATAAATTCAATATATTTCGGTTATATCGGTTTGAAGAGTTTTGTTAACCAATCGGTTCCGATGAACCTAACCTAACCTAATCAAAATTTGAATTTATTCTAAAAATGTGCTGTTCAATTCACTTTTAGTAACCGAACTAAAACGAAAACTAAAAAATCTCGGTTCAATTCGGTTCGCTTCAATTTGGATAGAAATCCCAACTAAATCAATTGATATACGTCACTGGTTTGCAAAAGTAGAACTAATGTTCCAAACTTGAGAGGCTGCATTAAGACATATTAACTTTATTAATGTTACACGAAAAGAAAAGAATAATGTACCAAATGTTTAGTAATTTCATACTAATCGTTTTAATTGTATTTGTAATTATTTGAATAATTAATGATTCATGTAAAAATAAAAAAATTACACGATATTCTTTTGTCCAGCAAAGCACCAAAACTAATAAAATTAAATTATCCCCTGAGATATCATTTGATACATATAACCATAAATTGGTTAATTAGGGCCACGAAACCACATATTGGTTATAAATAATTTCCTCATGGAGCAAACTTAGATCTGTAATTGTGAATGAATATAATGGAATAGCACACTATGAACATAGTCTCGTACGGAGCGATTGTGTAAAATAATAGTATTTTAAGTTTTTGTTTCAAATAAAATATTTTAATTTTATATATAATTTATTTGAAATAAATAATTATTTTTTCATAATAATTTATGCTATTTTAATAATTTTATTTTTAATATGTTAAATTTAGAAAATAAATTAAAAAAATATTATTTTAGAGTATTAATCTTATTTTGTTATTGATTTAAAATTATAACAAATTGTTATTCAACGATGCATTTATATTCAAATTTTAATTTTTTTTAATCTTACTAAATAAAAGTAGTTATTAGAGACTCCAAAGATATCCATCTAAACAAAAAAAATTGTTTTATTATGATAACACGTGACATTATTAAAACAAAATAAAAAAATATATGTTTAATTTTTAATCATCCTATTTTAAACTTCTATTTTATTTATTATAGATTTGATTATATAAATTACCAAATATAATAATATTTTTTATTCCAATATTTTTTATAGAAATGAAAATCCACATTATTTTTAACTATTTTTGTAAAACTATAAAATATATGTGTCATGTCTTTGTTTTTTATATATGTTTACATCTTTATATCTATACTAATAAAAAAACTCATTGAAACTTTTAAAGATATCCACGAAAGCAAAAAACAAGTTGTTAGCAATATTTTATACAAGCAAAAAACAAATTCTAAAAACTGACACGTCAGCACAAATTTATACATCAATTTGAACTAAAAATTAATTATTAATAATAAATACTAAACTCTATAAAATTTAATAAATTTATTATGAAAAAATTTCAAAATTAACTGGTTACTATCATTAAAGTGTATTTATCAATAATCAATATAATTCAATAAATACGATTCGGTGGTTAAAAAATATACAACTTGCTGCATCCAAATCCAATAGTTAACTCTTCAAAAAAAAAGAAACATCAATAGTTAAAAATGAACATAATATGAACACATATATGACGTCAATTATGGAAGACGAAAAATAAAAGAAACGTAAACAAATAAAAGCGGAAAAATAAGAAAAGCGCAAACAAATGAGAAAATAACAATATTCTCTAATTATCTATTCAACAATTATAATGATCGGTTCAACAGTTTTCCCTTCAAATTTATTAAAATTTTAACATATTTTCAATTACACTTACGCTCATCTAAATAATTAAAAAATTAATAATAGTTTCTTTTATCCCACTAACTTACATATGATTGGTAACTACCATCATAATAATGAAATTTAATTACTAATATTATAATTATTTATTTACCTACTAATCATTCAAATTATTAAATCTTCAGCGTAATTTCAGTCGATTAGACTTACACTCATTTAAAAAATTAAAATTTAATAACGGTTACATTCACAGCACTAACTCACTTATTATTGGTTAGTACCCTCATAATAAAATGATCTTCAATTACCAACATTATAAAACACCAATTATCATATTGTTAATCACAAAACTTGTACATAATCTCTAAAAGGAAATCATGACATCAAAAAATTCTTAAACACAAATCATGACATCAAAAAAATTCTTACTCCTACTTTTCACCCTCATATTTTCATGTTCTTCGACGACTTTGATGGAGATTTTGCAAAGAAGAAAACCGGTCAGATTTTTTTCAGTTTTGGGAAGCAAGAAATTTTAACAAATGCAATGCACTTATGGGTTTGGAAATGTTATTCTCCGACAAGGAGCTATATTTAATAAGCTTTGAAGTATTTTTCTTCTTATCTCGATTTTTTCTTTATACTTTCTCATTTTATTTTTTAATCTCCATTATTATATTTTCATTGTATTATATACAAAATAGATATATGACACATGATATTTGTCTTTTGTTTAATTTCTGTTATGATTACTTACAAATATTATATTTTAGTTATATAATAAATAACTTCCAAAATCAGTTTTTTTTTCCTCATCAAGCGAAATATGTGTTTTAAAACTATTTCCATTTTATTTTTCTGTTTCATTTTAAAATAGATTATAGTTTTCTCTAATATATTATTCTATTTTTTAAAACACTACCTACCTGATAGAAAATTTTACAATCCAATACAGTATAAAAACTCATTTTGGTAAACATAATTTTTTGGTTGAAACATATTTTGAAAGCTAACTCAATTTACAAGCTGAAAAATTTATTGTCAATATCGATAAAAAATCTACAAAGCCAACGATCATAAAAATGATATATGTTTCACCGCCCAAACAAGAATAATAAAAAAACATAATTTGTGCGGTAGGCGAGTGCTAACACCTAGTATATATAAAGTATCATATTTGGCAGGTTTTGTTGAAAAGAATATTTAATTTTATTAATAAATTTAACTATATAATTAAGAGAGTGAGTAAAATATCCATCTTGAATAAGACAGAGATAAAGCTTTTGTCGTATTTCATGTGAAGGATAAAACTATCCATCTTGAATAAGACAGAGATAAAGATTTTGTTGTGCATTTTTGTAAACAAGTAGAATTGAAAAGTATCGTTGTAATTATTCTTATTTTTGGTATTGAACTGATTGGAAAAAAACAATAGAGTTAGAGAGATATGGAAAGAGAGAAGTCTAGTTTTAATATATATTTTTAGTCATGAACTGAACCATCTCAATCTTATGATCTTATCCACTAAGAAAATATCTAAATTGGAAACCAAAATTAGATGCATCAATAACATATGCGATATATTATTGCGGAAACGTACAACTTCTGCTTTCTTTTGTGTAATTGCAAAAGATGTGTGTACCAACCACAATTTTTTAAAAAATGTTAAATTTAAACATAAATTTATTATAAAAAAATAAAATAAATAAACTAAAATTGAGTTTAGAAAAAATGTTTAATATCGTGTATATTTTAAATTTTATGATTTTGTTTAGATTTTATGAATTTATATTTGTTTCAAATAATTAATTTGCTTTGAAAAATTACGAAAAATAATTTGTATTTGTTCAGTCACGATTATTACTTTTATACATCTAATGAAATATTTATATTTTAATCAATATCTAATTGTATAATTGGTAATTTAAAAAATTAATATTTAAAGATGAACTTTATTTTTACAAAAAAAATTCAAAAACATACAAAACTAATGATTAAAAAAGTGTATTATATATAATTCTATAATTTTTAATATACAATCATACCAAAATACATATTAGGTATAATTTGATTCTAAAATATAAACGTAAGCATGTTAAAAATTGAAAAATATAATTTTAGTAGTTTTGAATATGTAAAACACAAATAAAACTTATTTTATATAATAAATATGTAATATAATACATATAAAATCTTTATCAAATGTAATAATGATCTAATTTTATAATATGTCTAATCCATGCAATGCGTGGGCATATTATCTAGTTCTTAAATAAAAAAATATTTCAAGACATGGAAAAAATAAAGATAACATTTAGTACTTTCTCTAAAAATATTTCAAGAGATGGACAAAGATATTTGATGAGTATTGAACTTTTATTAAATAATGAAATTAGAAGTATATATACTAGATTTAGAATCACGTTTTGCATGAAAAAAATATCCACATTTTATAATTAATTATTTATTTAGTAAATATAAATTAGAGATATACATAATTTATTTCTTATTTAAAATGAAAATTTTGAAAAATTTAATATTAATTATATAAGTAAAAATTTTATTTATCTTTTATGTCAAAGTATTAGGGATTTACATATAGTATATTGTTAAATATTTGTCTAATGTCATTTTCGTAAATACTCTAGTAAATTATGTGTTATATAACATTTAGCTTAAAATGCATGGTGTAACAAGTAAGCGTGAAATATTTGTAAATAATACGTAAATGTATAATTTTTTGTTAAAATATTTCCCAATTAATATATTAAAAATATATAGAAATATTATTAAAAAAAATTTAACGGTATCCTTTTCGAGCAGAAAGAATTGTGTAAAACATTGAATGGAAAAAGATCGCAAATATTGTTATATAAGTGAGAGAACATGTTAACTAAAAATTAGGTAGTGATGAATTAGTATAATTTTGATTAAATAAATTATAAAATCTTTGTTTAAAGGATTTCTAATATGGAATAAAAAAAGTAGTTGCACAAATTATTTTCGTACCGGCCAATGAGAATGTTACAAAGTAGGACAAAAATGTCAACGATTTTTGCACAAATTCATCGCCCATATCAAACTATGCAGTTCAAAATGAAGCCACATCGACTTCATTAGAGGTCAAGAATCCATCATTAGTAGTTTCATCACTTTTCCAAGATCTATTTTCCTTATAAGTACATGAGTGTTGTTTGTTTGTTTGTTGTTATCGGTTGCGGCTGCGAATACAATTAATATTGCTACTACGATATATATTGTTCGTTTGTCTGTCGTCGGCGGTTGCGCCTGCGGTTGGTTTTAGATTTTTAATCACATTGTTGTTTTAACAAGCGATCAAAAAATTGTGACATAATACGCAACGTCTGACCGTTACAATTGACCGTAAGTATTTATGAAATCTAAACGAACAACAATTTACCACAACCGTAGAAAACAACGGATAACAAACGAACATCACTATGATTGATAGTTTCTCATATTCGCTAATCTTACTAATCTACTTCAGTTTTTATATATACATATATTTTGTGATCAATTAATTATGATACTATATTTAGATTCGCATCACAAGAAAAATTAGTCATATTTATAATTAATTATTTATTTAATAAATATAAATTTGATATTAACATACTTTATTTTTAATTTAAAATTTTTTAAAATTTTTTTTAATAATAATTTAAACTTTACATGTTAAATTTTATTAATGTATTTTAATTGATTCAATATAGATTTTGTTCGTTCGGTTGTATTTAAATATTTTTATATTATAAAATATACTATTAATTATATATTGAATTCAAAAATTAATTGTCTAATAAATTAAATATTTATACTAAATGTATTACATTAGAAAAATATAACAAATGTGCAAAAAAATAAATTACAGGCAACAAACAATTATAATATCAATAACTCTTCATATCATAAATGAATGAATATAACCAATGCAGAAAAATGTAAAAAACAGTAAGAGAAAAAATTATATATAATTAAATGAGATTATAAATTTGTGTCTAATTAATTTGTAAACTACAAACCGAGTGAAGTTCGTATCTAACTGAATTATAGAGTTGTTAATGAAATGAAAAACTTCTTGATTAGTTTATTTGATGCAAAATTCGTAAAAAAATTAAACTAAAATTTTTAAAGGAGATATAAATTTCGAATTATATTAACATATTGAAACAATCTTATTAAACCGAAAATATAAGGAATCAGTTAATGTAGGTAGTTACAAAAATTTGCAAATATAGTTTTGTAATTGTAATTGTTTTCAAATTAAATAGAAATTAGGTAAATCCATGGATGTTAGTTTTATTTTTTTAATCCAATTTAAGGTTACAGAATTAAAATATAGTATTATTTCTTTATAAAATATTATCTTACACTTGCAATTTAGTTTTACCAGATTTATTTAATAACTTGTAGAACTTTATAATTGCTATATTTTAAGGAAAAAAAGATTTGCATGACTGAAGACAGTCGAATTTTCAATATTATTAATAATTTTTTTTAAACTAAATAAAATAAAATAAAATCAGATTATAGAAATAAATTTAAATTATTTATATATTTGATAGATAATTTGATGAGTATTGAAGGTTTACTAGATATTGAAATTAGAGGTATTTAAGGATTTTCATGTTCTGAATAGAGAAAAATATTCACACATTATAATTAATTATTTATTTAGTAAATATAAATTAGATATAGAAATTATTTATTTCTAATTTAAAATAATATTTTTGAAAATTTTAATATTAAATATACAAATGAAACATATTAATGAAATTGGATTATAAAAATAAATATAAATTTTTATAGGTAAAGAATTATATTTGATAAATATTCAATTAGTTTAACTTTTTTTTTATATTTTTTTTGACTAATTTTTAAAAAAATTTAATATTTTGTTTTATATTGTGTTTGTCTTTTATATCAAAATATTAGTTATTTACATATAGTATACTGTTAAATATTTGTATGATATTATTTTCGTAAATATTATAGTAAATTATGTTTTATATAATATTTGTCTTAAAATGCATGGTGTGACATGTCAGCATGACATATTTATAAATCTTATGTGAATGCATAGTTTTTTGTTAAAAAAATTTTCAATTAATATATTAAAAATATATAAAAATATTATAAAAAGTTTAACGATATCCTTTTCGAGAGAGAATTGTGTAAAACATTGAATGAAAAAAGATCGTGCACAAATATTATTATATAAGTGAGAGAACATGTAAATTTAAAATTAGGTACTCATGAGTTAGTATAATTTTGATTAAATAAATTATAAAAACATTATTTAAAGGATTTCTAATATGCAATAAAAAAAATGTAGTTGGACAAATTATTTTCGTCTTTGCATCTATTACCGGCCAATGAGAATGTTACAAAGTAGGACAAAAACGTTGCATTCTAGTAGCGGCCAATGAGAATGTCCAAAGCAGGACAAAAATGTCAATGACTTTTGCACAAATATCAAACTATGCAGTTCAAAAGGTAGCCACATCGACTCCATTAGAGGTCAAGAATCCATCATTAGTAGTTTCATCACTTTTCCAAGATCTATTTTCCTTATAAGACAAAAGAAAAATTTGTTGCTACAATTCTTTAATTGAGTAATAATCTAAAATATCATTATTTTAAATTTAACATATCAAAAATAAAATTTAATATAGCACAAATTATTATGTAAAAATAATTATTTAATTTAAATAAACTATATATAAAATTAAAACATAATATTTGGCTTCATATTTTCCAATTTAGGGTTTAATTTTTTTTATCACGAAATTTTTTTAATTATTTTAGTATTAAATTTGTGATATTTTTAAAAATTTAAATTATTAATGATATATTTGGAACAAAAACTTGAAATACTAATATTTTAGTCAATTATCCTACTTTTATCCTCAATTATTTGCTAAAATATCAATTCAATTATTTAAAAAATGCTTCTCAAACCGGTCTTCATTTTGGATTTGGTTTGCTGGTCGACATAAAAAGTTTAAGTACATGATTGGTAGTTTTCTCATATTTGCTAATCTTAATTAACTAATCTACTTCAGTTTTTATATAGTGGTTAACATATAATATATCTTATTTTCTTCCAAGCTTTTAATTTTGTTAAGTTTTGTTTTATAACATATAATATATCTACTTCAGTTTTGTTAAGTTTTAACATATAACATATAATATATCTACTTCAGTTTTGTTAAGTTTTGTTTTGGCAGTTAAGTACATATGATCATATAATGACAAATATCGTGTATCATTCTAATAAGTCAGATTAAGTCAGATTAACATATAATCACATCATGTAATCACATCATGTAAGTACAAAATTCATGAATTTACAGTTAAGTAGTTTGTTAGAATGATACACGATATTTGTCATTATATGATCATATCTTTTTATTTAAAAAATATCTTATTATTCTACGTGGATATCAATTTAGAATATATATTTGTGATCAGTTATTTATGATATTAGGATTTACACTCATTATTTATATATTATAATTAATTGTTTATTTAGTAAATATAAAATAATACTTTAAAATAACATTATTTGAAATTTATCTTGAAAATTTACCATACTAAAACTAAAATTCCAAAAATAACATAAATTATTATGTAAAAATAATTATATACCTTAAAAAATTATATATAAAATTAAAATATAATATTTCGTTTCAATTTTCCAATTTACGGTTTAATTTTCTTTCATTAGAAATAAGTTTTTAATTATTTTAATATTAAATTTGTACTATTTTGGAAATTTAAATGATTAGTGCTATATTTGGAACAAAAATTTAAAATAATGTT
Source organism: Pugionium dolabratum (assembly GCA_018901945.1). NCBI lineage: Eukaryota > Viridiplantae > Streptophyta > Magnoliopsida > Brassicales > Brassicaceae > Pugionium > Pugionium dolabratum. Next base: position 119,445 of record JAEVFF010000354.1, read on the forward strand.
ATTTTAGTCAATTACCCAAATATAAATTAGATATTTATATATTTTATCCTTTTTAATTATTAATTTAAATTTTACATGTTAAATTTTTATTAACGTATTTTAATTGATTCAATATAGATTTTTCTATTATATTTAAATATTTTTATATTATAAATATAAAATTAATTATATATTGAATTCAAAAATTAGCTATATAATAAATTAAATATTTATGCTAAATGAATATTACATCAGAAAAATATAACAAATGTGCAAAAAAAAAGTTACACGCAACCAAAAATTATAATATCAATACTTCTTCATATTATAAATGAAAAGAAAAACAAGAGTAATATTTTAAAATAGTATTTTTAAGTTTATTTTTCAAATTTAATAAACTAAAAATAAAATTTCTAAAATAACATAAATTATTATGTAAAAATAATTATTTATCTAATAAATTATATATATAATTAAAACATAATGTTTTAGTTTATTCTTTGTAATTTGTTTTCTTAGAATGATATTTTTAATTATTTTAGAATTAAATTTATGGTATTTTTGAAATTTTGAATGATTAGTGCTATTTTATACAATTGCCCTATAAACAAGAGAGAATTGCTAAAAATAAACTAAAACTTTCTTCCAAATGCAAGTTTAATCCTCATGAAAACATTTTTACAAAACTAACCTATGATGGTAAAGAAATTACTAAACACTTCTTTTGACTAAAAAATAATGTAGAAATGTCAATTATGTTTCAGTTTCTACATGTTTTTTTGGGATCAAAGCAGACTTCTCGAAAAGTCTGCTTCAACCGGAATAAACTGTTTTTTTCACTAAATCAGACTTCTCGAGAAGTTTGATTCATCCGGAATAAACTGTTTTTTTCACAAAATCAGACTTCTCGAGAAATCTTCGAGGTTTATTCCTATTAAAACAAATTTTTTCGAAAAATATGTTTTAGCCGGAATAAACTTCGAAAACTTTGAGAAGTCTGCGCAAACCGAAAATTGAAATTTTTTAACTTAAATATAACATAACCAAATTCATAGTTTTTAACGTAACCAAATTTAACTCTTCATATATAAAGAACATAATTATAAAATTTTATCATAATTTCATTTCCAAAAAAAGGTGGGAGGCTCTATTATCCAAAAATGATTACAAGGTTTCTTCTCTTCTTTTTTATTTATCTCTCTTCTTTTCTTTTCGTCCTCTCTTCTCATGTTCTTTGTCATCTTGTTATTTTGTACATCTGGAAAAAAATCATGAGATATTAAAAAAGTAAGTTTTTTTTGTTTATATGGTTTTGCGTTTGTGGTTTTAGAATATTTTTATAGTTTTGATTTTTTGTTATTTTTATAACACTTTTTCTCGTCTTATATTGTTGTAGATCTCGTAAAAAATAAAAAGATCTAAAAACGTAAGCTTGTTGCTTCTCGGGAAATCTGCTTCAGTGAGAAAAACAGTTTATTCCGGTTAAAGAGAGATTTATTCTGATCAAAGCAGATTTCAAGAAGTCTGCTTTATATTTTATTTGCAAAGCAGACTTCTTGAAGTCTGTTAGAGAAGTCTGCTAGAGAAATCTGCTTTGTAAATATAATACAAACCAGACTTCTCGTAACTGTATGAACTGGAAAAATATAATCGAAGCCAAAACACGAAAACTAACATTCGATCTTATTTTTTTAGCTAAGCGACTTAAATGGTGACCGATATAGACTCATAGAAGCTTGTTTTAATGGATAATGATCAATTTTGGCAAAGTTGGAAGCTTTTGAATGTAGTGTGAAGAGAGAAATTGGAAGAAAATGTGAGAGAAAATGAAAGAGTTTGAAATGAATGAAATTTGATGAAGCAATAGAGGTAAATGGTGGGTGTGTCGATGGAATTAACAGCTTCCAACAACCACGACAATGGTGGTTATGTGCAATAAAAAAAATGTCATTTTCGTAATATTTTTGAAAAATTTGTTAATAATGGTATATGTGTTATTTTTTTAAGATAATGGAAAAGTTGTAAATAAAGTTATTGTTGAATGATAAAAAAAGATGGAAAATTAATTTTGCAAAAATAAGTTTAATCGGGTTAAATTTGCAATTGAATGCAAATTTTAGTTCAATTTTGTAAATGCCTCTATAAACAATGCAGAAAAATGTAAAAAACAATAAGAGAAAAAGTTATATATAATTAAATGAGATTATAAATTCGTGTCTAATTAATTTATAAACTATAAACTGAATGAAGTTCGTATCTAACTGAATTATAGAGTTGTTAATGAAATGAAAAACTTCATGCAAAAATTGGTTTATAATTTAAATTAAAATTTTTAAAGGAGATATAAATTTCTATCATATTTACATATAGAACAAATCTTGGAAATATAAATTTTTAAAGGAGATATAAGTTATTATGTTATATTTGATTAGTTTATTTTTTAAAATAAATTTATATTTAAATTTGCTATGTCACATTTGATTAATTTATTTTTTAAAATAAATTTATATTTAAAATTTCTATGTCAAATTTGACTAAACACCATATCATAATTGTTTTAACCATGCTATATTTTCTAATGATATGTTATCGTTTTTTAAACTCACTTTTTTTAATGTTAAGAGGATGTCATATTTGATTAATTTATTTTTTGAAAATAAATTTGTATTTAAAATTGCCATATCACATTTGACTAAACACCATGTTATAATTTTTTTAGTCATGTCATCTTTTCTAATGATATGTTATCATTTTTTTAAACTCACTTCTTTTTAATGTTAAGAGAATTTTACATATATTGTTAAATATTTGTCTAGTGGCAGTTTTCGTAAATATTATAATAAATTATGTATTAGTTAATATTTAGTTTAAAATAATTTATGGTGTAGCATGATACAATTATAAATCATATATAAAGATGAATATGATTAGGGATAGGATAGAGTAATACAATGAATAATACATTTTAAAGTTTTTGTTGCAAATTTAGCACTGTAAAATTTAAAATTCTAAAATATCTCAAATTATTTGATTCATACATATTTATCATAAATAAATTATAAATATAATTAAGATATTATATTTAGGTTATTTTTTCTAATTTAGGATTTAATTTTTCTTTTTTAAAAAGAAGTTTTAAAGTATTTTAGTTTTAAATTTTTTCTAATTTTGAAAATTTAAACTAATCATGATATATTTGAAACAAAAAATTAAAATAGTGTTATTTTTGTCAATTGTTTTTAGGAATATTTTAAAATTTTTATTTGTTAAAACATGAGCATGATATTTGGTTTATTTATTAAAATATTTTTAATTAATATATTAGGATATGTGATTACATCGACTTCGTTATACAATTTCTATAACACAAATTTAGAGGAATTGTATAATTTTATAATATCTCAAAACAACGATCAACTTGGAACAAATAAGTCATTTTTAAAAGGGCAATTGATTAAAATAGTTAAGTTTTTATTTTAAAAATTGCATTATTATTTTAAATTTTTAAAAATATCACAAATTTAATATAAAAATATATTAAAATTTATTATTAATAAAAAAATTAAACGTTAAATTAGAAAAAATAAATCCAAATATAATATTTTAAATTTGTGTAAAATTAATTTATAGTAAATATTTATATTTAAAAAATAATTTGTGGTATTTTTGAAATTTTAAATTTAAAATGCTAAAAAAATGAGTAAGTGGTTTAGTAGTGATACTACCTATACATCCATCCCAAATATATGTAGTTAGTATAAAGATGTTGAATTATTGAACTGGTTGTGGTAGGGCAAATGTCTAAAATAGCACATTTCTAAGTTTTTATTCCAAAAATAGCATCATTAGTTTAAATTTCTAATAATAGCACAAATTTAAGATTAAAATGCATTAAAATTATATTTTAATAGAAAAAAATTAAACCCTAAATTGGAAATAATGAACCCAAATACAATACTTTAAGTTTATGTATAATTTGTTTAGAATAAATAAGTATTTTTACATAAGTATTTGTGCTATTTTTGGAAATTTAATTTTATGATGCTAGATTTGGAAGAAAAACTTTAAAAGGTGCTATTTTAGGGTATTACTCAAAATTAAAATACTAAATTTATAACAAAAACTTAAAAATTTATTAGTATTAGTCTTTTTAACATGTTAGATTGTGAGTTAAGTTAAGTCATATATATATAAGCATCACCCCATGAGCTTTGCTAAATCAATGAGAAAACTTAAGACGTATAATAACAAATGACTAACATTTGGCTTCTCTCACTTCTCTCCCTCACTTTTCTTCTTCTCGCCGCCTTCATACACAAGAAGAAGCAACGACGGCAACATCAACGAAAACCACCGTCTCCTCCTGGTTTTCCCATCATTGGAAACTTACACCAGATCGGAGAATTACCACATCAATCTCTATGGAGTCTCTCAAAAAAGTATGGTCCTGTGATGCTTTTGAAGCTTGGAACAGTTCCAACAGTCGTAGTTTCTTCCTCTGAAACAGCAAAACAAGTTCTTAGAGTCCACGATATCCATTGTTGTAGCCGTCCACGATTGGCAGGTACAAAAAGTTTTTGCTTTTCATTTCTCAACAAAACCGATGCTTCTTGAATCTTGATATTTTGAAATCATTCATTACTTAGGGTCAAGAGAGCTCTCTTACAACTACGTCGACATTGCTTTCTCTCCTTTTGATGAATATTGGAAAGAAGTACGGAGGCTTGCTGTTACGGAACTCTTCAGTAATAAACATGTTAACTCCATCCAACCCATCAAGGACGAGGAGATCAAGAAAATGATCGATTCAATCGCCACATCCGCCTCTCAGAAAACTCTGGTTAACTTGAACCAAAAGTTTCTTGCATTAACCGTGAGCATCGTATGCAGGGCAACATTTGGCGTGAATTTCCAAGGAACTGTGCTCAACAATGACAGATTCGATACATTGGTCCCTGAAGCACTTGAGATGTTGGGAAGCTTTTCAGCCTCAGATTTTCTTCCGTATGTCGGATGGATCATCGACCGGTTCACGGGCTTACAAGCACGGAGAGAGAGAAGCGTTCGAGAACTTGATGCTTTCTATGAACAAATGATTGATCTGCATAAAGAGAAAAACAATAATGGTAGTGAAGATTTCGTTGATTTGCTCTTGAGGTTGGAGAAAGAAGAAGCTGTTCTTGGAAAAGACAAGCTCACAAGAAACCATATCAAAGCAATCTTGATGGTAACTAATCCAATATTCGCAATCCAATTGTGAGAATTTTTGGAAACTATACCTGAAATGTTTGTATGTGCTTGTAACAGAACGTTCTTCTAGCGGGAATCGATACTACTGCGGTAACAATGACTTGGGCAATGGCAGAACTTGTGAAGAACCCACGAGTGATGAAGAAGGTTCAATCAGAAGTTCGAAACAAAAATGGAAACAGAGAACTAATCAGCTTCGAAGACATAGATCACCTTGACTACTTAAAAATGGTGATCAAAGAAACATGGAGGCTACATCCTCCATCACCTCTTTTAGTTCCAAGAGAAGTATTGTCTGAATTTCAAATCGACGGCTACACAATTCCAGTGAAGGCACGGCTTCATGTGAATGTTTGGGCTATAGGGCGTGATCCTGATACCTGGAAAGACCCAGAGGAGTTTATCCCAGAGAGGTTTATTGATCCCAAAGGACATAGCTTTGGGCTCTTACCGTTTGGGGGTGGTCGAAGAATCTGTCCCGGAATGTACATGGGGACAACAATGGTGGAGTTTTGTCTGGCCAATTTGTTGTATCATTTTGACTGGAAGTTACCAGAAGGCATGACCGTCGATATGGAAGAAGCTCCTGGGCTCACAGTGAACAAGAAAAATGAGCTTCTACTTATTCCTAAAAATTATTTAGGATAATTTACACCTAAACTAAGCTCTTTATAAGATTTGGAAAATAAATTTCAAATTTGCAGTGTCGATAATTCCTAAACCGAATAAAAACACTTGGTTCCTTCGATCCTTTTGTTAGTTAACCAAGTGTTCGATGAAATGTGTAACAGAAACTATTTGTACTTTGTGAAGTATTTAAGATCGTATGATGATCGGTTAAATTAAGTTGTTCATGAGATTTAAAAAATGAAAGTCCAGCATTGAATGCACCCCAATATAATTATGTCGTCACAATCTAATTCTACAATATAAATATATAGTTATATAGTTAATTCCATAATATAAATTTGGTGTCACATATTAATTTTTCCTTCTCCTCTATATACACTTTGATGGAGAGTTTACATAATATTTAATACAAGTTTATTATATCCTCTCACCCTCAAGGCTTATCCTCACATTACCATAAACGACATGTAACATAAAATAATATATATATATATATATAAACCGACTTAAGTTGAAGTAGTAAAACTGTTTTGTCTTGCATTCCTAAGTTCTAACTTCGTGTATATCCAAACCGACGTTTAGCTGTGTGTTCCATATTTTAAAACGTGTAAACGTTGTTGTTTTGTCTCAGTGTTTTGTCTCAATTCTTTGTTTCTCTATCTCCCAATCAAGACAGAATTAATGTTGAGTGTTCTGTTTTTCCTCTTGTTTCTACTCTTCCCCGTTTTCTTCTCGTTGATTTACACCAAGATCAAAAACTCAGAAACATAAATCTTATTCGTTTGTTCCTCGGTTAACACTACGATTGTGACTACGACAAATGTTGTTTGTTTGTCTGCCATCAATGGTTGTGATTGCTGTTGATCGCAGATTTTTAATCACACAATTGTTTTAATCAGCGATCAAAAATTTTGTAATGCATGACGAACCGGATAATCGCTGTGTCTACCATGCCGTAGATACCTGCGATATCTAAACGAACAATAATTTGGCGCAAACACAACCAAAAATTCCTACGATTGACAAACGAATATGAGTATAATCTTCCTCCGGGAACCTACACCAGCTCCGAGGATTTCTTCATAGATGTTTTCACAATCTTTGCATTAAACGTGGACCCGTGATGCTTCTACATCTATGGTTTGTTCCAGTTGTTCATGAGACTTAAAAAATTAAATTGAGCATTGAATGTACATCCTCGGCTGCATCTTTTGATTTCAATTTCTGTCAGTTATTTTTAATTTTAATTTTTTTGATTAGAAAGATTAAATTATTCGATTATTTTTATATTTCGCTTCAGTTTCGATTTGATTATACTTTGATTTTGATCAGTTCGGTTATTAAATTTAAAAACAAAAAATAACTAAAAAAATAATAAAACATAACAAAAAATAACATAAAAATAAAAAAATTTCCAAAATATCCAAAATAACGAATATTCAAAATATTTTTGAATAACCAAAGTAACCTAAAATAATTTAGTTTTTTTTAAATATTATTTTGATTTTTGGTTCAATTCGGTTAGTAACCAATAAACATAGTTTTTTAAAAAAATATTCATTTGGTTAATTATTTATAATTAAATACCATATCAATTTAAATCTGTTTTTATTCGATTTCGGTTCGATTTATTCGGTTCAAATTATTTGACTAGATCTAGTACATTCCAATATAACTATGTCGTCACAATCTAATTCTACAATATAAATATATAGTTATATAGTTAATTCCATAATATAAATTTACTGTCACATATTAATTTTCTTTTGTCGATTTTTTATGTACACTTTGATGGAGAGTTTACATATTTAATACAAGTTTATTATCTCCTCTCAGCCTCAAGGCTTGTCCTCACCTACCATAAACGACATGTAACTTAACATAATATATATAAACCGATAACTTAAAATATATAAACCCATAACTTAAAATATATAAACCGATAACTTAAAATATATAAACCCATAACTTAAAATATATAAACCCATAAGTCCATAATATATATAAACCGACTTAAGTTGTTGAAGTAATAAAACTGTTTTGTCTTACATTCCTAAGTTCTAACTTCGTGTATATCCAAACCGACGTTTAGCTGTGTGTTCCATATTTTAAAACGTGTAAACGTTGTTGTTTTGTCTCAGTGTTTTGTCTCAATTCTTTGTTTCTCTATCTCCCAATCAAGACAGAAGTAATGCTGAGTGTTCTATTTTTCCTCTTGCTTCTACTCTTCCCTGTTCTCTTCTCGTTGATTTACACCAAGAAGATCAAAAACTCGAAACATAATCTTCCTCCGAGTCCACCAAAGTTTCCGTTCATCGGCAACCTACACCAGCTCCGAGGATTTCTTCATAAATGTCTTCACAATCTCTCCATGAAACATGGACCCGTGATGCTTCTACGTCTTGGTTTTGTACCAGTTGTCGTAATCTCTTCGAGTGAAGCAGCTGAAGACGTTCTTAAAACATATGACCTAGAGTGTTGTACACGACCTAAGGCACTCGGGATGCAGAAGTTTTCGCGTAACGGTAAAGACATTGGTTTCGCGTCATACGGCGAGGAATGGAGAGAGCTACGGAAGCTTTCTGTTCTTGAGTTCTTCAACTCCAAAAAGGTCCGATCTTTTAGGTATATCAGAGAGGAAGAAACTGACTTGTTGATCAAGAAACTGACAGAATCAGCTTTGAATCAATCTCCAGTGAATTTAGGCAAATCTATATTCTCTTTAACTGCGAGTATCATATTCAGATCCGCCTTTGGAATGAATTTCTTCGAAAGCAAGCATATCGATACGCACAAGATTGAAGAATTGATGTTTGAAGCTCTGAAAAATATGGCTTTGAAATTCTCTGATCTTTTCCCTACTGCTGGTCTCGGATGGTTTATCGACTTTTTGTTAGGACAACATAAGAGACTTCATAACGTATTCATCGAGGTTGATACTTTTGTGAAAAACGTTGTTGATGATCACTTAAAGAATAAGCATGGAGTAATAACTCAAGATCGTCCCGATATCGTTGACGTTATGTTGGATATGATAGATAAACAAGAAGAAAATGATTCTTTCAAGATCACATTTGATCATATCCATGGAGTCATATCAGTAAGCAAAAAAAAAATCTTTAGCTCATGATTCTTGAATCTAAAATCTAACCTAAACATATTTCTTGACCAGGATATGTTTCTAGCTGGAGTAGACACAAGCGCCATCATTATGATTTGGGCAATGGCAGAGCTCGTTAGAAACCCTAGAGTGATGAAAAATGCTCAAGAAGAAATCCGAAATTGCATTGAAATCAAACAAAAGGAGAGAGTCAGTGAAGAAGATCTCGATAAGCTTCAATACTTAAAGCTTGTGGTGAAAGAAACCTTAAGACTACACCCACCAGCTCCTCTGTTACTTCCAAGAGAAACAATGAGTCAAATCAAGATTCAAGGCTACGACATTCCGCCAAAAACTCTTATAGTGATTAACGCTTGGTCGATAGGGAGAGATCCTAAACATTGGGAAAATCCAGAGGAGTTTATCCCAGAGAGGTTTATAGATTGTCCTGTGGACTACAGAGGACAGAGTTTTGAGATGTTACCTTTTGGTTCTGGTCGGAGGATTTGTCCAGGGATGGCTTTTGGGACTGCGACCATTGAATTGGGACTAGCGAACTTACTTTACTTCTTTGATTGGAAAATGCCTGATGAAAAAGTTATAGACATGGAAGAAAATGGTGTAGTTACTGTTGTTAAGAAAGTTCCTCTTGAGCTTCTTCCTATTCTTCGCAAGTAATGAGGTGACAAATCGAAGTAGATGTAATAGATCAAACGTAAGACTGGAATTGTGTTGTTTTGTAAGAATAAAACTTGTTCTTTTGTTCATCATTTGAACCATAATAAACCGATCTAAGAGTTTAATGTTGCCATTTTGACAGTTATCTCCTAAGGCCTATTGACTTAATTTTGTTACCAAAAGAGTTTTCTGCAAATCCAGCACAGTTCATCAAGTAAAGCGACTGAACCAAAACTCAACCCAAATGATAACTCAAAATCATTTTTCAAGTTGTAACTATTAAGATGTGTTATCATTTTTTTTTAATTATTATAAAATTCAAATAGTCGTTTTTTTAATTATTATAGAATTCAAATAGTGGTTTTAATGTATATAAATAGTTTTATAACATTGAAATTATTCATCGATTTTAATAAAACAAAATCAAACTAATTTTTTAAAATCTTATTTCTGTTCACTTGTATTTTCAATATTTATTTATAATGTATCATCCACATCCTCTTAACATTAAAATAAAAATAAGTTTTCAAAAAAAATGATAAACATGTCATTAAAAAATATGACATAATTAAAAAAAATTATGACATGCCGATTAATCAAATGTGACATAGTAATTTTAATTATAAATTTATTTTCAAAAACTAAATTAATAAAATATGATATGATAATTTTAAACATAAATTTATTTGTAAAAATAAATTAATCATATATATTAAACTAGAAGTGAATTTATAAAAAATGTTTACATATCATTAAAAAAGATGACATGGCTAAAACAAATTATGATATAACGTTTAGTCAAATATGACATGGTAATTTTAAATATAAATTTATTTTCAAAAGATAAAGTAAATCATATATCTTAAATTAGAAGTGAGTTTAGAAAAAATCTTTAATATCATGTATGTTTTCAGTTTTATGATTTTATTTAGGTTCAATGCATTTATAGTTGTTTTAAGTAATTAATTTGATTTGACAAACGATGAATAATTTGTATTTTTTCAATCATGGTTATAACTTTTACATGTCTATTGAATTGTTCATGTTTTAATCAACATCCAGTTATATAATTAATTATTTAAGAAATTAGTATTTAAAAATAAACTTAATTTTACAAAAAATAAGCAAAATATATAAAACTAATGATTAAAAAAGTGTATTATATATAATTCCATAATTTTAAGAAACAATCGTACCAAAATATAGATTAAATATAGGTTAAAAATATAAGTATATTACAAATTAAAAAAATATAATTTTAGTATTTTTAAATACATAAAACATAAATAAAACTTTTCTTATATAATAAATATATAATATAATATATATAACATCATAATCAAATATAATAATAATCTAAAGTTATAATATGTATACCACGCAAAACGTGAGAAAATTATCTGGTTCAACATTAAGAATTTGTTTGTTTATAAAACAGTTTTTTTCAGAAATTTTGAAAAATACCACTTTTGGCTTTCATCATTTTGTATTACCATTATAAACTTTTCAAAAATACCACTAATTTTTTTAAATGTATTTAATTCAATATTCTGTCATAAAGTAACTTATGAACAAACCGAAAAAATAATTTTATTATTCCTAAATTCATAATTATAAAAAATATCAATTTAATTATTTATTTATTTTGTTTAAATTTATGATAATTTGGTTATAAAAGCACGAAGAAGAACAATATCACATGATAGCTATAATTTTTGCAAAAACAAAATGAGAGAAAACATTAAAAAAATTCTGTTCATTCATGTTCATCCAGTTTTTTTATATTTCTTTTCCAAAATTTTAAAAAATATTAATTTAAAAACATTTTATAAAATATAAAGTACACTAATAAAGATTTATTTTGAGTAATACCCTAAAATAGCACCATTTTAAGTTTATCTTCTAAATTTAGCACAATAAAAATAAAATCCCAAAAATAGCAAAAAATTATTATGTGAAAATAAGTATTTAATTTGAATAAACTATATATAAAATTAAAACATAATATTTGGCTTTATATTTTCTAATTTAGGATTTAATTTTTTTTCATTAGGAAGAAGCTTTTAATTAGTTTAGTATTAAATTTGTGCTATTTTTGGAAATTTAAATTATTAGTGATATATTTGGAACAAAAAGTTGAAATAGTGCTATTTTAGTCAATTGCCCATTTATTTTAGACAAAATATATTTTATGTTGAAATATTAGGAATTTACATATAATATACTCTCTAATGACAGTTTTCGTAAATACTCTATTAAACTATGTTTTATATAACATTTATCTTAATATACTCTAATAATATGACATATGAGCGTAGCATATTTGTAAATCACACGCCAATATAAGATTATTTTATTAAAATAATTTTCAATTAATATATTAGGAATATTTGAATTCTTTATATTATATAAATTAGTATTATGAATTAACCCAAATACTTAAATGATATAGTTCCTTTTTTCAAGTATAGTACAAACTATATAAATTACTAAATGAAATGTATAAATATTTACACCATGCATAAATTTAATAAGAAATGTAATTTTAGTTATTTATAAAAAGAATAAATATTATTTTCTAAAAAAATGTATGACATATTTACCAGAACCATCTATTTAGATGTTAAATCTTTGTAATACGATTTTTTATCCTTCAAAATATAAATAAGGATAATTGACTAATTTAGCACTAAATAATGTTTTAATGACTAAATTAGCATCACAAACCTAAACTCTCACAAATATCATTTTTTAAGTGAAAAATATTAAAATAACCTTATTTATCTTTAATCTAATATTCTGCAAAAATTTTAAATCAGCTCACAAAGGGGGGATCGAATCTTGTACCATTATATAAGAGAAAGAGTGTGTAACCAATATGATGCTGTAACTAACTGACATATAAGCATTTTATTTTGTATATATATATATATATGTCTTTAGTTTAAATTAGACTTTTTTCTTTAAATCATAAATTTATATTGATGTTTAAGTTTTTAATGATATCTTAAAAAACATTCTAATTTGGTGATTGCAAAATTATTCTCTTCCAATTTCAAGATTTTGCTGGGAAAAATTCTCATTCAGCAAGATTAAGCTCGTTATGAGTTTTTGAGAGAGGTACAAATGTAATTTTTTTTTCTTTTTTGATGACGAAAACTGATGTCAATTATTCTCTTTGGTGTTCAAAATGGCATTCAAGATATGTCAAAGTTACATGATCGTACACAAGAAAACATAAGAACAAAGTTGACATTTGACATCTTTTATGAGTGAAAATTTTTATTTTGATGTTTTCGTTTATAATTTGTATTTGTGATTGTTGATAAACATTATTACTCATATTTTTTGGATAAACACTCTTGTTGATGTTTTTTGGATAAACACTATTGATGAAAACAGCTGGAACAACGTCGTGGTGGATAAACACTTTTACTCATTTAATTTCACGTTTTAAGAATGAATTCTTAAAACGTAAGAGATACTTGCTAAATTTTCATAAAGTCTTCCTAAATTTTGCATAAAATGTGACTACTAACCTAAATTAAGTAAATATTTCTTAATATTAAGGAAGCATTTCCTAAATAAAATAATTAAATAAAATAAAAAAAAACTAAATGTTATAGAAAGAGTGTGTAACCAATACGGTGTTGTAACTAATCGACATATGATATTTTGTTTAATATATATACACTTCTTTAATTAAAATAGTAAAATATTTATAATAGTTTTGGAGGAAAATCGAACCTTGGACAATTGTTGTGAGAGAAAGAGTGTGTAACCAATGTGATACTATAGCTAATGAACATATTACTTTTTATTTAATATATATACACTCATTTAATTAAATAGCAAAACATTTATCTGCGAAGTGGATGAACTTTGACAGAATTCATAATGTGTAATTATCTTTAGAGTAAAATTAAAGATATTTTAATCTTTTTTATTTGTTAAAATGCTATTTGTCTGAGTTTTTGAATGGAGTGATATTATTGTCACTAAAACTTCATTTAGTGCTAATTTATGGTATTTTTCTATAAATAATATATTTATTCTTTACATTATTATTTGGCAAGTATATTTTCAAAAATAACATTTAGTTGGTAAAATATTAAATCAAATGTCATTATAATTAAAAATAAATATCAAATATATAAGAAAATTAAAATAGGTATTAATCTATTTTCATTAGTATTAATTTAAAATATATAATTAATAACAATAGATATTATAAAATTTAATATTTAAAATTTATATTTTTGTTAATCTACATTAATAATTTTTTTTAAATGAATAAATTAACAGTATTATGAAAATAAATAAATAATTTTGTTAATCTACCATTTTTAAATTTCGCATTTGTATTCATATTACGAATATTATATAAAAAAATATTATTTAAAAACACATTGATAATCATTTATATTTATTAGAAAAGGCGCATAATTAAATATGATAACGTTGCAGTCCCTAGTTAAAACGTTATATACCCATGCATAATTTGTGAATGACCGTCGTTCTTTTCAATTTATAAGAGGCAAATCATATATAATAAAATGACTCTTCCTTTATTTATTTCTCTTTCTATTTTTCTTAAATTATTCCTTAGTTTGTGCGTTATATACCAAGTGTTTTGTTTATATAATTTAAGATATATAATTACACATACGTACGAGAATTCTTAACCATACTCTTTCATCGCTTATCCTCACTAACAAGTGGCGACCATAAAACGATATCTACGATGCAACTTTGTATTTATATAAAACGATATTAACAATTTTGAACAAGTTGCAAAGAATTTTGTTGTTTCCTCTTACAAAGAATGGTTATGGCGATTCTTGTGTTCCTCTTGCTTCTATTCGTTCCTCTTCTCTTCTCGTTAATATACACAGATAAGATCAAAACATCAACTAATCTTCCTTCGGGCCCAACAAAACTTCCCATCATCGGACACCTACACCATCTAAAAGGGTTGGTTCACAGATGTCTTCACGATCTCTCCACCAAACATGGACCTGTGATGCTTCTCCGTCTAGGGTCTGTTCCAGTGGTTGTGATATCATCGAGTGAAGCAGCTGAAGAAGCTCTCAAGACACATGACCTTGAGTGTTGTACACGACCTATCACTATCGCCTCAAGGGTTTTCTCGCGTAACGATAAAGACATCGGCTTTAGTGTATACAGTGAGGCATGGAGAGAACTGCGTAAGCTTGCTGATAGAACCAGTAGCTTTATTGAACAAATGAAGTAGCTACAAGATCGATTATGCTCACCTACGGTCGAGCCATAATCGTCCAGCAGAACAGACTCTGCTTTCACAATTCCCAGAAGCTAACTAACTTTCCCAACCCCCAAAGATCCCCTTATATACGAAGATCTTTTTACAACGATATTAACAACTAAAACACGAACAATTACAAACCAATCAAACTGCCAGCTCACCATCTTCACTATCCACGTCATCATCTTCTTTTCCCTCCTTCTGCGACTCTGTTGCTCTTCTTCTTCGAAAGTAAGCTCTCATAGGCTTATCAATACCCCCTTGGCAAAGAATGAGCTTGTCCTCAAGCGGAAAATCTGGAAATTGCATCTTAATATCACGCACTCGAATCCAAGAGTTCTCAAACTCCGGTAATCCCCTCCAACTGACCAGTGCTTGTAAATGTCTTTCGTCATCGTATCGTGTATCCAACAATTCATTGGGTATTATAACAAACTCATCATTTTCATTCAATACTGCCGGTAATGAACTAAAAATATGACCTTCCCCACAAACCTTTTTAAGCTGCGAAATGTGAAAAACCGGATGTATACGCAATCCGGAAGGCAATTTAAGACGATAAGCTACCTTGCCGATTTTCTCCAAAACTTCATAAGGGCCATAAAATCTAGCTGCGAGTTTCTGACAAAGTCGACGACTGACAGAATGCTGTCGATATGGCCGTAACTTCAGAAAAACCATATCCCCAACTTCAAAGTGAACATCCCTTCGATGTTTGTCTGCACTCTTTTTCATAGCTTGCTGAGCTTTCAGAAGCTGCTCCTTAATGTGAACTAACATCGCGTCCCTTTCGAGCAACATTTGTTCGACCTCAAAATTAGAAGTGGAACCCCTTTCATACTGTAGTAATTGAGGAGGATCGCGTCCATAAACAATTTTGAAAGGTGTACAATTGAGTGCCGTATGAAAACTTGAGTTATACCACAATTCGGCCCACCCCAGATATCGTGACCATGTTTTCGGATGTGCAGAAGCAAAACATCTCAAATATGTTTCTAAACAGCGATTCAGAACTTCAGTTTGTCCATCCGTTTGGGGATGAAAGGCTGTAGAAAACTTCAATTTCGTGCCTGCCATACGAAAACACTCTTTCCAAAAGTTACTCAAAAAAATTTTGTCCCTGTCAGTAAGTATTGACCTTGGAAAGCCATGAAGTCGAATGACTTCAGAAACAAAGCGATGAGCAACGTCTGTAGCTGAGAATGGATGCTTTAAAACCAAGAAATGTCCATATTTGCTCAACCGATCCACCACCACCAAAATAACATTCACACCTTGTGACATGGGTAATCCTTCTATAAAATCCATCGACAATTCTTCCCATATTTGCGATGGAATCGGAATAGGTTGTAGCAAGCCAGCAGGAGATAACGTGGAGTATTTGTGCGTTTGACATATCGAGCAAGTCATGACGTACTTCTGAATCTGCCTACGCATATGCTCCCAATAAAATGCCTGTCGAATTCTTTTTAAGGTTTTTAAGATACCAGCATGACCTCCCAAGAGGCTGTCATGATACTCATATAGAATCAACGGAATGTGTGCAGAAGTTGCAGGGATCACAAGACTGTTCTTGTAAAACAATCTGCCCTGTCTTATATCAAGACCCTTTTTTACTTCCTCTCCCTTTGTTAGCCTCTGTAAAATGTCCTGTATCTTAGAATCTTTGTCTATTTCAGCATAAATGTCTTGAAGCTGCAAGTTGGCAGGAACTGTCAAAGACAACAATGTGTGTAACATTGTTAACTCCAATGATTGCACCATACGAGATAGTCCATCTGCCGCATTGTTGTCAGCTCCTGGTTTATATTCAATCGCAAAATCATAGCCTAAAAGTTTCACCAGCCAACGTTGATACTCGAGAGTAACTTCACGTTGTTCCAGCAAGTATTTCAAACTTTTTTGATCAGTTCGAACAATAAATCGCCTGCCCAACAAGTAATGCTTCCACTTTAAGATAGCCAAGACAATCGCCATGAGTTCTCTTTCATAAATTGGTTTGAGTTGTTCCTTACTTGTCAATCCTTTACTGAAATAAGCTATTGGGTTTCTTGATTGCATCAATACTGCACCAAGATCGAACCCGGAAGCATCTGACTCTACGATGAAAGGCTGTTCAAAATCGGGCAGAGCTAAAACCGGAGCTGAAATCATTGCAGCTTTTAAATTGTCAAAAGCTTCTTGTGCAGGCAATGACCACTGAAATTGATCGACTCTCAACAATTCAGTCAACGGTTTAGCTAGTGAACCATAATTCTTGACGAAACGTCGATAATACCCTGTGAGACCCAAAAAACTACGGAGTTCTTTGACTGTTTTAGGAGTTGGCCACAGTCGAACTGCATCTGTTTTAGAAGGATCCGTTGCTACGCCTTGTTGTGAAATGACATGACCCAAATATTCCACTTGTTGTTGGCCAAAGGAACATTTCTTGAAGTTAGCATACAATGTATGCTGTGCGAACAGCTCCAACACTTTCTTCAAATGCTGGACATGCTCTTCAATGCTTGAGCTATAGATGAGGATATCATCGAAAAACACCAAGACAAACCTCCTCAAAAATGGCTTGAATATCTCATTCATTAATGCCTGAAATGTTGCAGGAGCATTTGTTAAGCCAAATGGCATCACAAGAAATTCATAGTGGCCTTCATGAGTTCTGAAAGCTGTTTTCTCGACATCGTTCTCCTTCATTCTGATTTGATGATATCCTGATCTTAAGTCTAGCTTCGAAAACAACTTGGCATCATAGAGTTCGTCCAACAGTTGATCAATCATCGGTATAGGAAATTTATCTGGAATCGTAGCTCGATTCAATGCTCTGTAGTCGACACAAAAACGCCATGACTGATCCTTCTTTTTCACCAGCAGCACTGGACTCGAATATGGGCTATGACTAGGTCGAATGATCCCAGCTGTGAGCATTTCTTTCACCAACTTCTCCATCGCCTCCATATGTGCGTGGGGGTATCTGTATGGACGAACACTGATTGGGCCTAAGCCAGATTGAAGATTAATGGCATGTTCTCTACCACGAACCGGAGGTAATTCAGAAGGTGTTTTAAAAACATCCTTAAATGTCTCCAGCACTGCAGCAATCTGTGGATGACAATCTGTGGCTTGTAAATCAGCAAGCTGAGAGCTGTGTAAGGCAATTTCCATCTTCCTCTGTTGCCATCCTGTGACATGCTGCAAGGTTTTCATTGATAACTTGGCCTGGTGAAGTCCTGGATCGCCTATCAATTTAACAGGCTTCCCATTTTGAATAAAACAGAGCTCATGGGTATCCCAATCCATTTGACATGTTCCTAATGTCCTTAACCATTGAACACCCAATATTACATCTGCACTTCCCAGCTCTAGAACAATAAGATCCACCTTGAAATTTAACTGTTGTACTTCCAAGTGAATATTTCGGCAAATTCCCGAACTCTTAACGGTCACCCCTGTACCCAATGTTACTTCTAGGCTTTGATCAACCTCGGGTTTCAGTTTGGCTATCCTTACGAAGTTGGGAGAAATGAAATTATGCGTAGCTCCACTGTCTAACATCACCACCAATTGATGTTTCTTTATTGTTCCCAACATCTTTGTCGTTGTCGGAGAACGAAGACCCAAAAAAGCATTTAAGGAAAGTTCCAACAGCTCTGTTTGTGATGTCTGTCCAATCTCCTCTGTTTCCTCTACTTCTTGATCCAAAATTTCCATTTCAAACCCATCCATTACCGTAAGAATCTGTAATGTTTGATTTGGGCAAACATGAGAACGCGTATATCGGCCATCGCATTTATAGCACAATCCTTTCTTTCTCTTTTCAGCCAACTCCAATGGTGACAATTTCTGTTGAACTCGGTTTTCCACCTTGAGTGGGGCACGCACATTGTTTGTATTCGTGTCTGTAACGATTGTTTTTGTTTTCCACCCCGGATGGGTAGCATTATCAAGCTGTTGTTTGTGAGGAAACACTGTATAACGTCCTCTCTGTTCGATTTCTCTGCTCACCACTCGATACAAGGAGCTTGACTCCATTTGATTTGCTGTTGCAATCATCTCAGGCAAGTCCACTGGTTTGTACATGTTCACCACCTCTCTCATTTTTTGTTTCAATCCATTCATAAAAATCCCTTCCAATTGTTTGTCTGTTAGTCCTGTGACTTGTGAAGATAAATCTTCAAATTCATGTATATACTCAGCATTATTACCCTTCTGCTTAACAGCAAACAGTGCTTGACTTGGATCCCGAATATTCTCCCTGCTAAACCTCATTATGAGTCTGTCTTTGAATTCGCGCCAACTAATGAAGGGATGTCTGTTAATTTCGCAATTAAACCAGCTGAGAACATCTAAGCTCATGGAAACTAATTCCAACTGTTCTGCATTATCATAAGCACCCAACCGAAAAAATCTTTCCACACGAGAGATCCATCCATACACATCAATTTCTTGAAAGACTGGCATTTCCACTCGTTTCACTAGACTCTCTCGATTCCCAATCAAACGCTGAGGATTTTGAAAATCCGCATTCCTATAGCTACGGCCAGGTTCCAAATCAGGAGAGCGTACCTGATGATGCAGATTTGAACAGCTTGGTGCATCGGTAGAGATATGCTGCTTGCCATTGCGCTGATTGTCATTGCGCTCTAGTGCCTCCATAATCTTGGCAAATCTTGCATCTACCTTGTCCTCAATCGCGTATAATGTTGTTTCCAATGCCGCGAACTTTTTTTGAGTTCCTTTCTCATGCTCTAACAGAGCTGCAATTGTTTTCTGCAGACTGCGAGCGACCGTATCCAATGATAGAGTGGATTCCGACTGTGTTTGTTGCTCTTGATCCGGCATCGATTCTGCGGAACACTGATTGTGCAACACCATCGATGCTGAAATCTGCGCGATAACTCGAACCGAGCTCACTAACGCACCAATTTGATAGAACCAGTAGCTTTATTGAACAAATGAAGTAGCTACAAGATCGATTATGCTCACCTACGGTCGAGCCATAATCGTCCAGCAGAACAGACTCTGCTTTCACAATTCCGAGAAGCTAACTAACTTTCCCAACCCCCAAAGATCCCCTTATATACGAAGATCTTTTTACAACGATATTAACAACTAAAACACGAACAATTACAAACCAATCAAACTGCCAGCTCACCATCTTCACTATCCACATCATCATCTTCTTTTCCCTCCTTCTGCGACTCTGTTGCTCTTTTTCTTCGAAAGTAAGCTCTCATAGGCTTATCACTTGCGGTTCGTGAGTTTTTCAGCGTGAAAAAGGTTCGATCTTTCAGGTATGTTAGAGAGGAAGAGAATGACTTGATGGTCAAACAACTGAGGGAATCGGCTCTGAAGCAATCTCCAGTTGATTTGAGCAAAACCCTTTTTTGCCTAGCAGCAAGTATTGTATTCAGAACCGCCTTTGGAGAGTTTCTTCGAGAACAAGCATATCGATAGGGACAGGATCGAAGAACTTATGTTTGAAGCTCAGAGAAATATGACTTTCAAATTCTCTGATCTTTTCCCTGTTGCTGGTATTGGATGGTTTATGGACTTCGTGTCAGGAGAACATAGGAGACTTCACAAAGTTTTTACGGAGATTGATACTTTTCTTGATCATATAATTGATGATCATCAGTCAAAAAACCCAGCTCAAGATCGTCCTGATTTGGTCGACTCCATCTTAGATATCATACATAAACAAGAACAAGATGAATCTTTCAAGCTCACTACTGATCATCTCAAAGGAATAAGCCAAGTAAGCAAATGAATCTAATAACTTGTATATCTTTAGTTAAGAAATCATCTAATTGTATTTTTTGTTGATCTAGAATATATATCTTGCTGGAGTAGACACAAGCGCCATCACCATGATTTGGGCGATGGCAGAACTCGTTAGAAACCCTAGAGTGATGAAAAAAGTTCAAGATGAGATCCGAACTTGCATTGAAACCAAACAAACGGAGAGAGTCAGTGAAGAAGATCTCAATAAGCTTCAATACTTGAAGCTTGTGGTGAAAGAAACCTTAAGATTACATCCACCAGCTCCTCTATTACTTCCAAGAGAAACAATGAGTAAAATCAAGATTCAAGGCTACGATATTCCGCCAAAAACACTTCTAATGGTTAATGCTTGGTCGATAGGACGTGATCCTAAACAGTGGAAAGATTCAGAAGAGTTTATTCCGGAAAGGTTTATTGATTGTCCTGTGGATTACAAAGGACAGAGCTTTGAGATGTTACCATTTGGTTCTGGTCGGAGGATTTGTCCAGGAGTGGCTTCAGGGCTTGCGACCATTGAATTGGGAGTATTGAATTTGCTTTACTACTTCGATTGGAGATTGCCTGAGGAGAAGAAAGATTTGAACATGGAAGAAGCTGGTGACCTAACCGTTGTTATGAAAGTTCCTCTTGAGCTTCTTCCTATTCTTCGCCAATGATGGGTAGGAACAAGAGAAGTTGAACTCTATAATAGACCAAACTTAAGACTATAGTTATGTTGTAATTTTTATTAAGAATAAAACTTGTTCGAAAATATAGTTATTTTCAATGTGACAACTCCACGAATACAAAATATTATATACAACCACAAGAGAGAGAGAGGGAAAATAGATTTCTAAAATGGATCTAAATCGAGTACTAAAAATGATGAAAATTAACAGAAGATATATAAGATTATTAATTTATATACATCACTATTTTAGATTAAGAAATTTAGTATTATCTTTAATATACTATTTTTATATTAATTTAGAAAATTAAGTTTTTTCATCTCTATATAAATCAATGTATTACATAACTTTATTTTCATGAAACACTAATAATAATTCTTTCTTCTTGAGTAATACCCTAAAATATCATCTTTTTAAGTTTATCTTATAAATCTAACACATTAAAAATAAAATTCTTAAAATAGCACAAATTATTATGTAAAAATATTTAATTATCTCAAACAAACTACATATAAAATTAAAACATAATATTTGAGTTCATTTTTTTCAATTTAGGGTTTAAATTTTTTATATTATGATGAGATTTTTTATTATTTTAATATTAAATTTATGCTATTTTTAGAAATTTAAATGATTAGTGGTATATTTGGAGCAAAAACTTGAAATAGTGTTATTTTAAACAATTGTCCATAATTCTTTCTTAAACATTTTTGTGTTTTTAAATTAAAATAAAAATTTTCAGTAATTTTAAAATAGCACATTTTAAAGTTTTTCTTCCAAATCTATCATTATAAAATCAAACCCTAAAAATAGCACAAATAAGTATGTAAAAATACTTATTTATTATAAATAAATTATAAATAAATTTAAATTATTATATTTAGATTTATTTATTTCAATTTATGGTTTAATTTTTCTATTAAAATATAATTTTAATACATTTTAATTTTAAATTTATATTTTTATTGAAAATTTAAATTAATAATTATATTTTTAGAAAAAACAAAAAATATGGTATTTTAGACAATTTTCCTTTTAATTTCATCAATTTATCATTTTTCAAAAATTATGTTTGATTTGACATTTTCAACAACCAAAACATGATTTGATTTATAAGAAAAATATGTGGAATCGAGTTATTTTTCACGTATTTTCCTTTTCAAATTTCACCACTTGAAGCTGAAATAGAAGAGTTATTAATGCAAATATTGAAGGAGATTTTCTTGCTTTAAATAATATTTTTGAGGAAGAAATCATTGGATTCCAACAATACCATTTCTGATAATATCTCTACGATTTCTAACGTCCTTGTCAATCTGTTAGCAATTCATTATTTTATTTTGCTTATCCTCTTTGATTGAAGAGACTCTTTGTTTTCAAACTATATATGTAATTTCTAAAATTCAATAAAAAAATTTAATACATCGATAAAAAACAAAAAAACTTTAGTTTCACATTGGCAAAGTCAAAAGATCTCAATGAAAACTATTGAACATGTATTGATCATTTTCTATATATGATAGCACCATTTTTGAAAAGACAATTGCCCAAAATAATATTATTTCAAATTTATCATCATTAATTTAAATTTTTATTAATAATATAAATTAGATTTATACGTAAGACGTAGGAAAAAATGTTCATAAATTATATAATATTGTTAGTAAATATAAATTAAATATTTTTATAATTTTAATTTTTATTTAAATTTATTTTAATATTAATTTTTGTATATTTAAATTAAATAAATAAAAATAATTACTTTTATGAATTTAATAATATTTTTTGTTAATTTAATAGTATATATTAATTTTCTAAACAAATTAATAACAAATTGCATATATTGTAATTATTGTAATAATTTAAAACAATTTACATATTTATTTGAAATTCATGTTGACATGTCAGCTGTCATTTATGTTAATAGTAAAATTATTTTTTTAAAATATTTTTTAAATAATAGATTAAAAATTTAAAATTAAAATATTTTAAAACTTTTTATAGTAGTAAAAATTTAAATCCTAAATTAAAAGATAGAAACTTAAACACAATATTTAAATTTTATTTAAAATATATTTATAAAAAGAATCATTTTCACATAAAATTTATGTTATGTAAAAAAAACATAAAAACTGTTTTTATAGTATTACTCTATGATAAATTCATTCAATATTTTGTTATATTTTTGATTTTTAGATGGATTTCTTCGGCATGTCTCAGATTTTGGTTAATGGATCTTGGTCCCTACCGAGAGGAAGACATCCGATGGTTGCTTTGCTCAGATCTTGTCTCCTTCTACCCTCTGTGGCTTTTTCTTCTTTTGAAGACAAAATTTTTGTGTGGAAAATAAGTGACTGATCTCTTCCATCATATGTATTCTCCTCAGCTGTTACTTGAATGTGATCTCTTCATCCAATTACACAGTTGGTCTCCTAGAAACTGGCTGTTTGGTTTACATCAAATATCCCTAAACTTGCTATAAACTGAATCTCCTTCTTCAGGCAATTGTCAATGAACTCTAGACAGTGGGACTCCCATCTACGTACACACACTGCTTCTTCTAAGTCAACTAAACTAGTTACCAGATTATAAAGGATATTCAACTAACCCTAAGAGCAAATATGACTTTTCTTGGATTAAGCTAATTAGTTTTCCACTCTAATTTTCACCCATAATCAGATTTGACCTTTACATTTATTGAAACATTGTCATTGTCATTAACTTAAAATCAATTGTCAATGAGTGCAATAACTCATACAACATAATCAATTGTCAATGAATGCAATAACTCATACAACATATATATTAGTTTAGAAATATTCCAATTTCCGATTTGAGATATTTCACATTGTAATTGGCTTTCTTGAAATGTGGACGGGACACGCAACAATATTTCGAATATAGTACGACAATACGGAGCATTTATACGGGTCACTTATAATGTGAAAAATCGTTTTTGTGAAAAATCGTATATCGCACTAATTTTGGACTTTGATACTATATTAAAAAATATGAACATCTAATTCAAAATTAATTGGTAATAAATGTAATGGTCTATACATCATATATATTAGTGTACAAATGTTCCAATTTCGGATGTGAGACAATAGGAGTAAATGCTGATCCCACAATTGTAGATATGTGAGTTGCGTTTTGGAACTGAGTGGCTTCTAGAAGATAGTTTGGCAAAGATATTAGTATCAATTATCAAATCAACTATGAGTTGAATTTTTTTTAAAAATCTGGTTACATCATCGACTTTGCTATTATATTGAAAATGACCCTTAAATTGAGAAGTCGTGTCAAAATCATCCTCTAAAGTCTCTGAACCCATAATTGCTTTCTTCACTCCAATTTTGACAAGTCTAATTTCATTTCTCTTTAATGTTAGTAAATTCTTCTTCTTCACTCAAAAAAAGAAGTAAAAACACACAAAAATGTCAATTTTCCTCTGTTTCCTCTGGCTTTTGTTAGTTTTCTTGGTAACAACAATCTTCACAAAAAGATTCCAATCGTCAAAACTAAAACTTCCTCCGGGCCCAAAAAAACTTCCGATCATCGGAAACTTACACAACCTTGAAGGATTACCACATAAATGTCTCCAAAAGCTCTCCAAAATCCACGGACCGGTGATGAAACTCCAGTTTGGATTCGTCCCTGTGATCATAATCTCTTCAAACCAAGCAGCTGAAGAAGTTCTCAAGACCCATGACCTAGATTGTTGTAGCCGACCAGAAACAGTAGCGACAAAGAAAATCTCTTACAACTTCAAAGATATCGGATTCGCTCCTTACGGGGAAGAATGGAGAGCGATGAGAAAGCTGGCTGTGATAGAGCTCTTCAGTTTGAAAAAGCTCAACTCTTTTAGGTATATAAGAGAAGAAGAGAATGACTTGTTGGTCAAGAAACTTTCTGAAGCTTCTCAGAAACAATCTCCTGTGAATTTGAAGAAAGCCCTTTTCACTTTAGTCGCTAGTATCGTATGTAGACTTGCCTTTGGTCAAAATCTTCATGAATCTGAGTTTATCGACGAAGATAGTATGGAGGAGTTAGCTTCTAGGTCAGAGAAGCTTCAGGGGAAATTCGCTTTCTCTAACTTCTTCCCTGGAGGTTGGATTATCGATAGAATCACTGGTCAAAGCAAGAGCTTAAATGGACTATTCGCAGAACTCGACGGTTTCTTCAATCGAGTGCTCGATGATCATCTAAAACCTGGAAGAAGAGTGTTAGATTCTCCTGATGTTGTGGATGTGATGATTGATATGATGAATAAACAAGGCGAAGTTGATTCCTTTAAGCTCACTACTGATCATATCAAAGGAGTCATCTCTGTAAGCTCCTTTTAAAAATCTCTTCTTTTCAGTCATTTTGATAACTTTTCTTATGGTATGTTACTGTCTTGAGGTAATTAATCAGCATTACGATTTTGGAAGCATTTATACTTTTTTACGATTTGTTTTAGGATATATTTCTTGCCGGAGTAAACACAAGTGCGACGACCATACTTTGGGCAATGACAGAGTTAATAAGAAACCCAACAGTGATGAAGAAAGTACAAGATGAGGTTAGGACAGTACTTGGTGACAATAGAGAGAACATCACAGAACAAGATCTTAACCAACTTAACTACTTCAAGCTAGTGATCAAAGAAACATTTAGATTACACCCAACAGCTCCACTTTTATTACCAAGAGAGACAATGTCTCAAATCAAGATCCAAGGTTACGACATTCCCAAGAAAACTCAGATCATGATCAACGTTTACGCGATAGCACGTGATCCTAACCTTTGGGAGAAACCAGAAGATTTCAAACCAGAAAGATTTGTTGATAGTTGTATTGATTACAGAGGACTTAACTTTGAGCTTTTGCCATTTGGTTCTGGTCGAAGGGTTTGTCCAGGTATGACAATGGGGATAGCGATGGTGGAATTAGGATTGTTGAATTTGCTTTACTTCTTTGATTGGAGATTGCCTGAAGGAACCACTGTGAAAGATATCGATATGGAAGAAGAAGGTGCAGTTATTGTTGGCAAGAAAGTTCCTCTTCAACTTGTGCCTACTCGTCGTTATTGAATAAACATGAAAAAAATACAATATCTGCAAATAATGTTTCATTGTGTAGTGAAGTAATATGGTATATCTTTTTTTTTTTGTTCTATGATTCTTAAGTTCATATATCTTAATTTGGTTTGTGGCATGATCTTCATAAATTAATATATTTGTGTGATGAAGATTTAATGTGAATAATCCAGAAGTTTTGTTACGTTCTTTGAATTATGATATTAATATAGGACAATTATATAAAATAACGTTATTTTAAATTTTTGTTTCAAATATATCACTAATTATTTAAATTTTCAAAAATATCATAATTTTAATATTAAAATAATTAAAAATCTCATTTTAATATAAAAAATTTAAATCATAAATTAAAAAAATTGAACTCAATTTTAATTTTATATATGGTTTGTTTGAGATAATTAATCATTTTCAGATAATAATTTATGATATTTTAGAAATTTTATTTTTAATGTGTTAGATTTGGAAAATAAATTATGGTATTACTCATTAATATATTTTGTTTATTATTTTATATATGATTTTATCACTACATATATTTTTTAAAAAAATACTTTTTCCCCCAAATATATCCTACCTAAATCACTGTTTAAAATATTCAACATTTTTTCACTTTATGTAAGTTTTGATTAACTAAATGTTATCATTAAAAATGAATTATTGTAATAAATCAGATGATACACGTAAAGTAAACAGGTGAATTTATGCGATATATGATTAATTGGTTAGGGTTGCGAGAATTTGCAAAAGCTTGCGATTACGGTTTTAAACGTTTTTAAACATTTATATAACGGGTATAGCGGTTGAAAATTGGTGTGTTTATAAAATATTTTTGATTGGTTGACAGATAATTAAAATAACGATTAAACATAAAATTATCAAAAATAAATATAATATATATTTAGAAAACCACTAAAATGCTATTATTTATATTTAGTTACTATTGTTAAATGTTTTAACTATTCTAATATTTTTAATATTATAAAACACAACAAAGTTTAAATATTTAAAACTATAAAAGTTCAATATTTGAAGAGAAATAAAAATAAAAATAAAAAAAGTTCAAAACTAATATATAACTAATATATATATATATGATTTTTAGATTATTTTTGAAATTTTGTATTTTTTTTAAATTATCCGCCATCCTTCACAACGGCAAACCTTTGCAAAAAAGAGGTTTTGATATATACTGATTTGTTGCAACTTTTAACATTGCAAAAATGAGCTTTTGATATATATGATTTATAGGATATGAAAACTGAATAAAATATATGAAAAAATTATTTTAAACGATAATTGTTTAAAATAACATTATTTTAATTTTTTTTGAAATATAAAACTAGTCATTTAAATTTTTAAAAATAACATAAATTTAATATTAAAATACTTAAAAATTTTATCGTAATAAATAATTAGTTTTACATAATAATTTATACTATTTTAAAAGTTTTATTTTAATATTTTAAATTTGAAATATAAATTTAAAAATATATTATTTTATCGTATTATTTTATTTTTAAATTTTAAATGTTGGAAATTTCTAACAAATTTCTAAATGTTTACGAGTAATAGGGGGAGAACCAATCAAGCCCTAATGGCTAATTGGCGCGTGAGTATTCATGAGCATTACGTGCGTGGGATATATGCCTTGTCTTAACTATCCGAGGCCCTGGCGCTAGGCCTGTCAATTTGGCTCATTACCCGCGGGTCCCGCCCCGTTTGACCCGCCGCGGGGCGGGTGCGGGTCGAAGGAAAAAAAAAAGTTTATATGCGGGGCGGGTGCGGGTCGAAATTTTGGTATAGCGGGGCGGGTGCGGGTTTCGTTTTATTATTTTGCGGGTTGGCGGGTACCCGCAAATTTTGGGTCAAAATTATTTGACCAAAATTTAAACTAATTTAATTATAAACCAATTTAATTTTAAACCAATTTAATTCTAAACCAATTTAATACCAAACTTGATATTCAAAATTTATATAATTTGATGTTTTAAAAATTGAATTATGATATATTTGATGTATTAATTTTAGATTTATTATTATTTAGATTTATTTTAATTAAATATTTTTTAAAAATTTTAAAAACGAAGCGGGTCGTGGGTCACCCGCAAACCCGCTAGATTAATGCGGGGCGGGTGCGGGTTTTAAAAAAATGATTCGCGAGTTTTGCGGGTAAAAAAAAATTTTGAAAAAAAATCTTTAACCCGCCGCGGGGCGGGTCCGACCCGCTTGACAGCACTACCTGGCGCATTTATTAAGTTTGGTGCACAGACAGAGAGTAGTATTATCTCATTACATTTGTGGCCCAAAATCTACAAAATTTAAATATATGATAAGGTTCGGTGAAAAAAAAACGATATGATAAGGTTTTAATTTTAGTCAGATTCAATATTTTGAGCTGATTTTACGGTTTAATTGAGCTGATTTTTTTATTATTAATTGTACATGACTAATGAAAATCATTAGCTGAAAAAGTTGAAAAACAAAATTATATTCACATATATAAATTGACAAAAAATAATATTTTTTAAATTTTTTTTCCAAATATAACATCATTAGTTTAAATTTCCAAAATAACATAATTTTAATATTAAGACACGTTAAAATTTCTTTTTAACAAAAAATTAAATCCTAAATTGTAAAAAAGAACTCAAATATAATATTTAATTATATTTGTAATTTAACTATGGTAAATATGTATTTTCATAAAATAATTTATGTTTTTTTGAAATTTTAAGTTTAAAGTACTAAATTTGGAACAAAAATTAAAAAATGATATATATATATATATGCTGTAATAAACACGAAATATAGTATATGTTTTTTTGGAAATTGAGTAATAGTATAAATTAATATTAAAAATAATACTATAAAATAATAGTTTTTAAAAAAATTTCCTAAATCTAACATACCAAAATTAAACTCCCAAAAATAGCACAAATACTTATGTAAAAATATTTATTTATTATAATAAATTATATATAAATTTAAAATATTATATTTGGGTTCATTTTTTCTAATTTAGGATTTAATTTTTTCCTATTAAAATATAGTTTTAATGTATTTTAATTTTAAATTTGTGTTATTATTGAAAATTTAAACTAATGATGTTATTTTGGGAATAAAAACTTATAAATGTGCTATTTTATAGATTTGCTCATATAAATTAATGAGTGCCCAAACATTTTATTAAGGAATTGTTCTTAATTAAGTTTTCTATTTCGATAGCCTAAGTTATTTGTTACGACAATTATGTTTTTATGTTTGCTAAAGTTATTATGTCAATATCAAACTGATATTTATTCAAACAGCCGCTTCTAAACGTTGAACGATAAAAAAGAAGAAGATGATAACGAACGTCACAATCGGAAGTTTATTGAGAACATGATTTATAAACATTGTGAACATAAAATTCATTAAAACTAAAAGAAAAGAAGCAACAAAACCGATTGCAAGTTGCAAGGGAGCCACACAGAGAAGAAATCTTGATCTTATGCTATATTATTAAATTATTTAGTATTTACCATTGATGTAGAGTTGGTATTAGCTCAAGAGGAACTTTCTTGGCGATGACGAAAGCTCCAGCTTCTTCCATGTCAATGTCATCAATGGTCATTCCATCAGGTAAACTCCAATCGAAAAAGTAGAGAACGTTAAGTAAACCGAGCTCTACGATTGTTATTCCTGTAGCCATTCCTGGACAAATTCTCCGACCAGCACCGAATGGTAATAACTCAAAATGTTGACCTTTATACTCGACAGGGTTATCGATAAATCTCTCGGGGATAAAGTCATTAGGGTTTTCCCAACAATTGGGATCACGACCTATTGAGTAAGTGTTGATTTCGATCATTGTGTTTTTTGGAATGTTGTAGCCTTGAATCTTTAAATCAGTCATTGTCTCTCTTGGAAGTAAAAGAGGAGCTGGTGGATGTAATCTGAATGTTTCTTCGATCACATATTTCAAGTATTGAACTTTCTCTAAATCTTGTTC
Source organism: Pugionium dolabratum (assembly GCA_018901945.1). NCBI lineage: Eukaryota > Viridiplantae > Streptophyta > Magnoliopsida > Brassicales > Brassicaceae > Pugionium > Pugionium dolabratum. The sequence continues at coordinate 149,889 of JAEVFF010000354.1, forward strand.
TGTGATTTTTTCTTTATTGTCTCCAAGAATTGTTCGAATCTCTTGTTGGAGTTTCTTCATCACTCTTGGATGTCTAGTTAGCTCTGTCATTGCCCATATCATCGTGATTGCTCCTGCGTTCACTCCTGCTAAAAACACATCCTAATCATATATAACAAACAAATATTAGTAGCAAACTCGATTTATAAACATACAACTTCAAAACTTGTTATATATAGTACTCACCGACATAACTCCTTTTAGATGATCATAAGTGACTTTAAAAGAGCCGACTTTGCTTTGTTTATTGATCATATCCAACATGACACCAATGATGTCTGAATGATCTTGAGATTGTCCGGGCTTTAAATGATCATCGATCACATGTTGAAAAAAATGGCTAAGTCTGGCAAAAGCTTTCTGCAACTCCGAGTGTTGGCCAGAAATCCGATCAATAACCCACCCGAGACCCGCAGGGAAGAAGTCAGTGAAAGCAAATGAGCCAAGATTGGTCTCAGACTCAAGCACAAGCTCTTCAACTTTGTCCATATCGACAAAATCACACTCGTGAAAGTTTTGTCCAAACGCCAGTCTACATATAATACTTGCGGTAAGAGAGAAAAGAGCTTTTCTCAAATCCACCAAAGTTTGTGTCTCAGCAGAGTTCTTGAGTTTCTTGACTAGCAATTCACTCTCTTCTTCTCTAATATACCTAAAAGCTTTTAACTTTTTCGAGCTAAAAAGCTCGAGCATGGCAAGCTTTCTCATCTCTCTCCAATCATCACCGTATTGAGCAAAGCCAATGTCTTTGTAGTTGTAAGAAAACAACCTTGTCGCAGTTAGCTTTGGTCGGGTACAAGTGTCGAGATCATGAGTCTTGAGAACTTCTTCAGCTGCTTCTCTTGTGGAGAACACAACGACAGGGACAACACCGAATCGAAGAAACATCACAGGTCCATAGTCTTGAGAGAGTTTATGAAAAGATCTATGAAGAGATTTTCCAAGTTGATGTAAGTTTCCGATGATCGGAAGACCTATAGGCCCCGGAGGACGATTTCCTTTAGAAGGTGAGAGCTTTTTGAAGAAGATTAAAAGAAGAGGTAAAAATAACAGAAAATAGAGAAAGATAGACATTTCTTGATCTAATCTGTTTTGTTTCTTAGGTTATTGTTTGATGTTTTGGAGTGAAGAACTATGAGATGTCATATATAGATGATTAGTGTAGTGGTAAAGTTTTGACTAAATCAAACGTTTGTATTTATTAGATTAGAAAAGTTAAGTAATGGCAACTCACTTCTCTATAGCACGTGGTTGATGGGACGAACATAAATGTTTCTTTAATATTTATTTTGTTTTTTTCATTGATTATAAATGAATAGTAATAATTAAAATGCTTCAAAATTCTCCCGACGGCCCAATAAATGTGTTGTAGATATGAAGAACCACCGTCGTTCTCTCCATTGTGAATCACTTGGCTGCCGAATGGACCCCGGAAACAATAATGTGATTCTAGAAAATTGATTTGTAAGGTTAGTTATAGTTTATATTGATTTGTAATGAATAGGAATATCGATAAATAAAAGTTTGTGACGATAGTATTGTTCGTTTCGTAGCCGCAGGAATCTGTGGCTGCGTTATGCGTCCAAACGTTGTTTGTTTGACCGCCGCAGGTTTCTGCGGTCAAATGTTACGGTCGACCGCAGAAAACTGCGGTTAAAAATTTTAATCGTTGCAAAATTGTAGCGTTTGCGATCAAACTATTGTGATACAACCAACCGCGATAATATGCGGCGATCAAACGAATAACAATATTGCAGCGTCTAACCGCAGCGTCTGACCGCAGGTCGCTGACGTAGACGCTGCGGCAGACAAACGAACAGCGCTAATATTAATTTGAATATTATTCTCTATATTAAGATTTTCTAACTAAAAACATACATATTAAATAATTTATTTTATTTGTAATAAAATTTGAATAATACTCTAAAATATCATAAATTATTATATAAAAATAATTATTTATTTTAAAAAATTATATATAAAACTAAAACATTATATTTGGTTTCGTTTTTCTAATTTATAATTTAAATTTTTTTATTAGGAAGAATTTTTTAATTATTTTAATATTAAAATGTGTGTTATTTTTAGAGATTTAATCTATTGATGTTACATTTGCAACAAAAAAACTTAAACGAATGTTATTTAGACAATTTTTTTTATTTTAATCTAATTTTATATTATTTTTTAAAATTAAAATTACTAATGATATCGACAACAAAAAAGTTTGTGATATTTATAAAATTATCTAATATTTAAATATTCAAAAAGTAAACTAATATAACAGTTTTGTAACTCTTGCGACGATATATAGGATTGCAAAAGTAGAGACTATTTTAACTGTTTTACACGAATTTGAAATTTATGAAATAAAGTTGATCATTCGTTAGAATTTATTGACTACGAATTTTTTTTTTGCAAAATGTTATTAAGCATTAATTTTATACGAAACTTGTGATTTTATTTTCATTTTTATTAAATCCCTAAACTATATTGTTAATTTTTTTTGTCACTGGCCTGCAACGGATCAACATCTTCATACGAAACTTTAACACTTTTGTAAAAAAAAATTATATTGTCAGTTTTGAATCAAAAAAATAATATATTTACTATAGTCAATGTGTTTGTAATATCAATAATTAAGAGAGAGAAACAACATTTCATAGTAAGGTTGATTGATTTTTTTTATCATTAAAAGTAAACAATATAATAAACAATACAATAGGTGATCGGTTAGAAGAAACATGACTATCTTTAAACTAGTGTGGTATTGTGTTTACAAAAGAAAAGATACGTTTTTCGCACCTTTTTTGCTAGTGAATTTGCATACTCGTTATTTTTCTTTGGTTGGTAGATGAAAGACAAGTTTAGGAAATGTTGCGGAAGTATTTCAAATTTTTGTATATCTGATATGAAAGCAGACTATCCATATATTATGTAAGTTAACCATTGTATAGTGCATATTAACAAACTCTATATAAATCCTCTGTGTGCATCCCTTGTACCTATAAAATCACTTCTTCCATTATGTAATTTTAAAATCTAGCCAACCCTCGAAATTGGTTCTCCTCATCAATGTAGGAAGGTTGATTGATTTACAAATTTTGGAATTGTCATATAAGAATTTTGATGAAGTCAAAAGTTATGAAAATATATTATAAATAATCAATAATATAGGGACTGGAAATGCAAAAATATGGTACAAACTGTAGAGATAGGATATCGTTGTCGGCAACTTCGGGAAGATCTTCTTTTGGTAATAAATATCTGCAATATACATATATTCAATTCTATTGTAGTTTTTTACTATGATAACGTTCTTTTTTCATTTTTTCTTATACTAGTATTTGATCATCAAAAGTAAAATAGTATGATTAGATCCTGATAATATAGTATAGGCAATTTTTTTAAAATAACATATTTTAATTTTTTGTTCCAAAATAGTATTATTAATTTAATTTTCCAATACTAAGATAATTTTATAACATTAGATTTATTTATAATTTTTTTAAAATAAATAAATATTTCATATAATTATATATGTTATTTTTGAAATTTTAATTGTAAAGTACTATATATAAAACAAATTTTTTTTTAATATATTACTCTTGTGGTAATGTAGTTTGTTGCATCATAATCTATATTTAAACTCATATAATGCTTGGTAAAATTATAAATAATATGATCACAATGTAGTCTAGAGAAATTTGCATCAATAATAGATAAAAGTGGCTGAAATTAGGAAAATAACATCACAGTTCTCAAATATTTGAACTAATTAATTCTTCTATTTATTTTCACTATTTCTCTCTCTCAACAATGGATAAAGGTTCGTTTAGAATAATACCCTAAAATAGTACATTTTAAAGTTTTCTTCCAAATCTAGCATCATAAAATTAAATTCCCAAAAATAGCACAAATACTTATGTGAAAATACTTATTTATTCTAAATAAATTATATATAAATTTAAAGTATTGTATTTGAGTTCATTATTTCCAATTTAGGATTTAATTTTTTTCTATTAAAATATAGTTTTAATGCATTTTAATTTTAAATTTATGCTATTATTGGAAATTTAAATTAATGATGCTATTTTTGGAACAAAAACTTAAAAAGGTGCTATTTTAGACATTTGCTCTAAAGTTTATTTTTATTATGTTGAAAAAAATAGTCACCTATTTTATTACAATTTCATCATATAATTAACTATTTTTTTCATATATTCAACTATTTTTATCTAAAAAAGAATAATACTTTTGTATGCAGACATATTTTAATTTACAAATGTATAACAATATATATAATTAGGAATATAACAAATATATGGCTAATTATACATTCTAATTAATTAAATATGCATATTTAATAATAATAGTGCCGTCAACTATATGCAAATAGTTGATTATACATAGTTAATTATATTAAAGAGTAGGTAACAATAATTGAGATTTATATTAAAAAATAATCAAATATATTAAAGTTCCAACATATACCTAATAAAACACTTATATTTTTAAACAAACGAAAAGAACCCATAAATTCATAGACAATTGAAAAAAAAAGAAATTAACAACATATAATAGCTAACTATAAATATAAACATAGAAAATTAAAAATTATTTACATTTTCGTCGTGTAAAAGAGGTTCTCAGTACTTTTCTTTTATTGGGTAAAAAAAGTTTCCCCCAAAAAATCATATAAATTAAAAATCTAACATGTACTTTTTTTGTGTTCGCATTATGTTGGATTGGAAAAAATGGAGAGCTTAATAAGCAAAATTTATTTTTATATCTGTTTCTCTATATGTAACTCAATATGTTACTTTGTATATTTGGTGACTAAAAAGCCGGTTTTAAATTTAACAAAGCCGCAAATAAAAAAAAATTCTTAACAAAATATTAATAAGATTTAAATTCATAAATTTATTGAAATTTTTTATTTTTATTTATCATTATATTAAAAATATTTTTAAAATAATTCTTTTAAATCACTATCGAAAATCTCATGCGAAGTGAGACTCGACCCTGCATGAAACCTCTTAGTTTGCTAACTAAACCTATTTTCTATCGATGGAGCTTATCCAACAACAAGTTTGAATATATATATAGTCCAACAATCAGTGTTTCAATTTCTAAGAGTTATCTATTATTATCCCCTATACATAATTATAATAGTTTATAGAGTAATATTTTTTTAGTTTTTCTATTTTAAATATATCATATTAAAAATAAAATTTCGAAAAAATATCATAAATAATTATATGAAAATAATTATTTATTTTAATTAAATTGTAAATAAAATTAAAATATTATATTTGAATTTTTTTCTAATTTTAAATTTTAAATGTTAGGCAATTATCCAAAATATTATTTAAATTTTATATTCTAAATTAGTATCATTAGTTTATATTTCCACTAATATTATAAATTTAATATTAAAATAAATTAAAATTTCTTGAGAAAAAATCTAAACTCTAAATTGAAAAATAAAAATCAAACATAATGTTTTAATTTTATTTGTAATTTATTTACAAAAAATTATTTTCATATTAAATTTATGATATTTCAGAAATTTTAATTTTGTTGTGGTAAATTTAGAAAATAAAATTTAAATTATGCTAGTTTTATAGTATTAATTTTAAATTTTCATCAAACGATATTTTCAAATATTTTATTATTAAATTTTGTGTTATTTTAAAATTTTAAATTAATGATGTTATATACGGAACAAATTTTTTTTAAAAAGTATTACTTTGGACAATTTCTCTATTTTATATCTAATTTAATGAATAAATATTAACCAAAATTATTCATAATTTATTAGTTTCGAAGAAGATATACTTCATTACTGTAAAAATATATTTGTTTTTAAACAAAAACTTGGATCATATCTCAGGCTCTCAAGCTCTAATTTTCCATACATTAAAACAAATACAGTGAATGGACTCGATAGTACACTAAATGTTTTTCAATTTAGTAGATAACTTTGATCTACCTATCGTTCTTGAATACATGTTACGTTGCATCGATCGGAAACACACAAATCTATCCTAATTAATAAAAGTCAAATCGTTGATTTTTTTTAGCGTTGAATTTGATCGACCACGTGACCTTGTCCACCTCTCGTACAACAATACTAGGTTTGTTTTGTTGTTCATAAGATTCGTTGGTCAACAAAAATTTCAAAAGCAAAGCAAAATCATATTTGTACGTGACGTATATTTATATATATATATATATATATATCAAATAAACAAAAAGGAATGATTTGCAATGATGTTGCAATGATTTGACTTTTAGTGTTCTTTTATTATTTTAAATTATTTAGTACGTAATTTGACTTTTAGTGTATATTTATTTCAATTCAACAGTTGCAATGATGTTGAAATATTAGGGTTTTCTTTAGAAAAAGTCTTGATGCCGGTTGTATTAGGGTATTAGCATTATCGTAAATACTTTGAATTAATATGGGTGTTTTTGTATCGTTCTTGAGGTTAAAGTTCATTTTGATTTCTAGAAAAATTTAATAATAATTTAGTATATAGTTCAAACATTTGACCGGAAATATGTAATCTCTAGACGTTGAAAAATGCAAAACTTCAGAATTTTCAACATTATTGTGTGCATATAACGTGATTGTAGTTTCAGTAGTGCTATCAAACTAGTGCAATTCGTGATTTTTTTGTAACACATTAGTGTTGTTCATTTGTTCGCTGCTGATAAATGTGGTTGTGGTCATTACTGTGATTACGTTTGTGGTATATATTATTTGGTTGTTTATCGTTAACGATTATAGTTACAGTTGATTACAGATTTTTAGTTGTATTGTTGTTTTAGTCAGTGGTCAAACATAAAACGTTACATCTGACTGATGCGATTAACCGTAACTAAGTACGGTAGATAAACGAATAACAATATATCACAACTGTAACCGCAATTTTTTACGGGTGACAAACGAACGTAACTTTTATAAATATATTTGACATGCATGTAAAATTTATTAAATAATTAGTAATAAGTAGATATTTAAATAATAATAAAAATTTTATTTATATTTTTACAAAAAAATATATAAAATAATGAAATAAAACATAAATGTACAATTTAATTTAAAAATTAAAATTTATGTTACTATTAACTATACTTCAAATTTAGTTCACATTTTTTGCAAATAAATTTTCCACGCGGATTATTATCCAAATTAACAGCGTTAGTCTACACGTAACTATCTTTGCCAGTTATGTTATCTAAAGTACGTTTCTACTTTTTATAACTTTTTAATTGTGTCATTTTAAAACTATTAATAGTTTCATCTTATCCTAAGAAAAGTATGCAATATCTACCGTGTGCATGTTAATAGATATTGATAAACTATTCTTATATTATTTTCTTATGCTGAGGATAATGTTGAGGGTTTTCTGCACTATAGGTACATAACTTTATGGCCAGAATTGAAAAAAATGGTTAAGAATTTGCCTACCAAATAAAGGTTTCTTTTAGTTAAATATATATACTTAAAAAAAACATTTGTTAAAAATACACCTTCAAAACACAAAAGTATAATTATCTAAATTTTATCTTATTTGGGGATTTCTTTTGTCGTACGTATATTGTTTTATTTTAGCCACCCATTTGTTTGGAATTTTCGAAATCTGAACACAAATTATGAAAATGTTGAATGTGTAATTACTTGAATTAATGGTATTTTGAAGGCAGTTTTATTTTACCAAGTGTACAAATTTGGATTTCTACAAAGAGTATACGTTACGAAAATGTTGAACGTTTATTATGGCTGTTTGAAAAAATAAAATAAAAGATGGTATATGTTTAATTTTTAATTATTTTGGAATTAAATTTATGTTATTTTTAAAAATTTAAATTAATGATATTATATAAGTAATATCTTTTAAAAATTTTGTTTTAAATTTAATATTCTAAAATTAAAATTTTAAAAATATCATAAATTTAAAATGTTATTTTAAAAAAATTTAAATTAATGATATTATATAAATAATATCTTTTAAAATTTTTGTTTCAAATTTAATATTCTGAAATTAAAATTTTAAAAATATCATAAATTTAATATGTTAATTTTAAAAATTTAAATTAATGATATTATATAAGTAATATCTTTTAAAATTTCTGTTTTAAATTTAATATTCTAAAATTAAATTTTTTTAAAAATAGCATAAATTTAATATGTTATTTTTAAAATAAAAACTTAAAAATATGTTATTTTATATTTTGTTTATATTATATTTAAAATAAAAAAATTTAAAAATTTATTTTAAAACGGTGGATGCAATCCAGCCGTCAATAAAACATCGTGATGGCTTTCAATTAATTAACTTAAAAATACATGACGTCAGTTATTATAAAACACATAGACTCACACGTGTATATATAAACTCAATCGTAGAATATACTAATTCATTTAGAACATTCATTCTTTTTTAAATAAACAAATTACTCTAAAAGCGATTGTGTAGTAAAGCAATTATAATTTTCAAATTTAAGCATATTTACCAGTTTTAAATTTTATTTTTAGACTAGAGTTTATTAATTTATATTTACAATTTAGTATTTTGGATAAAAAAATTAGTTATGGAAGTTTAATATAAAAGAACAAAAATATATTTGGATTAGATTATATATATATATACTAATAACTATACATACTTTCAAAGTTTTGAATTTATTTATAGAATTTAAAACTTATTTTTGAATTATGATTTAACTTTATTCATTTTAAGTTTAGTAACTTAGATTAAAAATTTATATATCCAGAAGTTATGAAAATGCATTTCCCTCCATGTGACACATGCATGAAATGGTTCTATATTATTAATTTATGTTCACTTTTTGGTTATACATTAAAAATAGATATTTATAATTGTAGAACGAAAAATATAAAATAAATATCCATTAAAAATAAATTAAATCTTAAATACTAAAATTAAAAAAAAAAGATAGAGTTTACTCAGCACATTTAAAATTGTGCTCTATTTTCTGCTTTTAAATTGTATTTTTTAAATAAAATCATTCCATTGACACTCTATATGTTTCTCTACAAATACAAAATGAATGGTTTTTTTATTAATTTCTCTATTTTAGAGAAAAACTTGTTTATTTATAAACTAGTCTTTTAGTTTAACGTGTTTTCATTTTCTATTGGGTTTACTTCGGTCAACTGCACAAATTTATACGACTAAACCTATTTCCACCTGTACTTTTTGGGTCTTTCATAAGTTATATAAACTGTATTTTTCTTTCATAAATTACACAAATTTCATAAATTATTCTAATTGCAGAAATTCTATTAATGTTTACACGTTAAATAGCTACTAAATCGGGTTATAATTCAAAAATTTAGTTTTAATTTGGATTTATTTTAAAATTAAAACCATATTTTCGAAGCAAAACAAGTTTTAATAACAATTTAACGTGTAAACATTAACGGAATTACTGTAATCGGAATAATTTATGAAGTTTATGTAATTTACGGAAGAAAAACATATTTTATGTAACTTATGAAAGACCCAAAAAGTATGAGTGGAAATAGGTTTATTCGCATAAGTTCGTGTATTTGACGGAAGTAAACCATTTTCTATTCAAACAAAACTATATGTACTAAAATAAGTATACTAGTGATAATGTTAAAAATGTACTAGTTAACCGTTTTGCTATTTATGTGGTGTAATAAAATTTTATTTTCACAGTAAGCGTTTAATTTTAAAAAATCATAATTTTATTAAATTGTTGCTCAAAAATATAAATTAATTAGAAAAATTTATATATTTGAAAAGTAAAACGATTTGTAAAGAAACTAATAATAATATAAAAATATTCATTTTAGAGTAGAAAATACAGTAAACTATTGGAACAAAACCCTCTTCTCTATTTTTAGAGGCAAAAGTAGAGTACATCTTTGGAAATACTCTAATAAATACCAATGTTCTTAGATTTTATTGGAATTTTAAAAACTACACACAAATGATGAACATTTTATAAGTTGAATTTTAGAATAATTAAGGATAGGCTTTTTGAAGGCAGTTTTGTTTTATTGAGTGTACAAATTTGGATTTATACAAACAGTATTATTTGAATGATGGAAGGCTAATGTTGGACCTAATCACGTGTTTCTCTCTATATTTGTCTATAAATGTCTACTTTATTTGTCTATAAATGTCTACTTTATTTGTCTATAAATGTCTACTTTATTTGTCTATAAATGTCTACTTTATTTGTCTATAAATGTCTACTTTATTTGTCTATAAATGTCTACTTTATTTGTCTATAAATGTCTACTTTATTTGTCTATAAATGTCTACTTTATACATATTGTACAGTAAAATAAGAAATATTGGGTGAATTTGGTCTCTTACGGATCATAAAATATTATAAATTTAATATTGTTAATGGTGGACGAAATTAAACCGCGTATCTATAACACCTTGATGGCTGACAAAATAAACTTTTTAACTTTCTAAGTTCAAATTTATATGGGAGGAGTTAAGTGTATTTGTTTAGTTGCACCATATTTACGTACATCGCACCGTTATAAAATTCGATTCTATTTTGTTTTATATGAAGATATTAAATTTTCGTATAAAAATATTATATTATTGGATCGGAACATTGTTGGACAATAACAAAAAAAGTTCAAATTTATATTAGTTAATTCTACATATGTTTTAGAGTTATACCCTAAAATAGCACATTTTAAGTTTATCTTCCAAATTTAGTACAATAAAACTAAAATTCCCAAAATAACATAAATTATTATGTAAAAATAATTATTTACCTTAAATAAAAAATATATAAAATTAAAACATAATATTTGGGTTCACTTTTTCTAATTTAGGGTTTAAATTTTTTCATTAGGAATAAGTTTTCAATTATTTTAGTATTAAATTTATGCTATTTTTGGAAATTTAAATGACTAATGCTATATTTGGAACAAAAACTTGAAATGGGGCTATTTTAGTCAATTGCCCTATGTTTTAATTCTTTTCTAATACCTTATCCAATAAATACATATGTTCAAACACAGTTTTTTGGATTACTTATTCTTTAAATTATAACGAAATCGGAAAATCGATTAAATTATATCCAAAGAATATAATTATGTTTGTTTGTCAGTCGCAATTTTTTACAGTTACAGGTGCGATATATTGTTATTTGTTTATCTACCATAACTACATGCGGTTAATCGCAGCGGTCAAACGTAGTGTTTTGCTTCGCAATTTTTTTTACCGTTGATTAAAACAGCGATGAAACTAAAAACTTACGATCAAACGTAACCACTGGCGACAGATAAATGAACAATATATACCATAGTCATAACTGCAGTGTTAACCGTAGCTATAACTACCGTCAACGGACAAACGAACAATACTATGTCGATGTGTGATTTATATATGAATTATAAAGGGTGCAAAAACAAACTTCATTGATTAATTTAAATTTCATACATAAACTTTTGTTTTGTGCTATTTTATACATATGCATTAACAACTATTTTATATATATGCATTAACAACATGAAAAGTTTATTAATTGTAACTGATATAACTGCTACATAAACTGACATGGGATTAAGTTATAAAATAATAAATTTATTAATATGTAAAACAACGTTATTTTGACTAAAAATGAAAAAAAAAATGCAAATGACATCGTTTACATATTGATTGAACGACGTGTTTTGCATTATTGCATGTATAGCTAGTTAGAAACTAATAATAATGTGTTGAGAAAATAAAAAATGGTGAAATTGATATTGAAGTTGAAACCGGTTTAAACTTTATTTTGTGGGTTTAACCGGTTTAAAGGTTGCGGATCTAGAAGACTTTAGCCGCCGGAAATCTGAGATTTAAATTAATGTCGTAGACGACATGTGTCTTAATGGACCATAACACGTGCATGCACTTACGTAGTCAGTTTCCTTTCATTATTTAACTTTCTTAATGTCATAAAAAAGTCTTTGACTTATCAACGTAAAGACTTATTACGTACCTTATATATACACTTCATTTTACAACTCAATCTTCTTCACTCAAAACCTAAAACATCTTAACAATAGTTACAAAAGAAAGCAGAGTTTAAGAATGTCGATCTTCTTCTATTTACTTTTGATCTTGCCTATGGTTTTTGTATTCTTCAAAAGGCATATCCACTCAAAAGGAAAGCTTCCTCCGGGACCTATAGGTCTTCCGATCATCGGAAACTTGCACCAACTTGGAACATCTCTCCATAGATCTTTTCATAAGCTTTCCCAAGATTATGGACCTGTGATGTCTCTTCGTTTTGGAGTGGTCCCTGTGGTTGTGTTCTCCACAAAAGAAGCAGCTGAAGAAGTTCTCAAGACTCATGATCTTGAGACTTGTACCCGACCAAAGCTAGCTGCGACCAGGTTGTTTTCTTACAACTTCAAAGACATTGGCTTTGCTCAATACGGTAATGACTGGAGAGAGATGAGAAAGCTTGCGATGCTCGAGCTATTTAGCTCAAAAAAGCTAAAGGCTTTTAGGTATATAAGAGAAGAAGAAAGTGAATTGCTCGTCAAAAAAATCTCGGAATCTTCTCAAACACAAACTCTGGTGGATTTGAGAAAAGCTCTCTTCTCTCTAACAGCTAGTATCGTATGTAGACTAGCTTTTGGACAGAATTTCCACGAGTGCGATTTTGTTGACATGGACAAAGTTGAAGAGCTTGTGCTTGAGTCGGAGACAAATCTTGGCTCATTCGCGTTCACTGACTTCTTCCCCGCTGGTCTTGGCTGGGTTATAGACCGAATCTCTGGCCAACATTCGAGGTTGCACAAAGCCTTTGCGAGACTAAGTAATTTCTTTCAACATGTGATCGATGATCATTTGAAGACCGGAGAATCTCAAGATCATCCAGACATCATTGGTGTCATGTTGGATATGATTAATAAAGAGAGCAAAGTCGGCTCTTTTAATGTCACCTATGATCATCTAAAAGGAGTCATGTCGGTCAGTGTTACAATTTTTTCTATGTTATGTGTGCAAATTCGATTAGTTATATATTGTAACTAACATTTGTTTGCTATATGATCAGGATGTGTTTTTAGCGGGAGTGAACGCAGGAGCGATTACAATGATATGGGCAATGACAGAGTTAATCAGACATCCAAGAGTGATGAAGAAACTCCAACAAGAGATTCGAGCAATTCTTGGAGACAACAAAGAAAAAATCACAGAACAAGATCTCGAAAAAGTTCATTACTTGAAACTTGTAATCCAAGAAACATTCAGATTACACCCACCAGCTCCTCTCTTGCTCCCAAGAGAGACAATGTCTGATATCAAGATTCAAGGCTACAACATTCCAAAAAACACAATGATCGAAATCAACACTTACTCAATAGGACGTGATCCCAATTGTTGGACAAACCCTAACGAGTTTATCCCTGAGAGGTTTGTTGATAACCCTATCGACTACAAAGGTCAACATTTCGAACTATTGCCATTCGGTGCAGGCCGTAGGATCTGTCCCGGTATGGCCACGGGGATGACCATCGTGGAGCTTGGCCTGCTTAACGTTCTTTACTTTTTCGATTGGAGCTTACCCAAAGGAATGAACATTGAAGACATTAACATGGAAGAAGCTGGAGCTTTCGTCATCGCAAAGAAAGTCCCACTTGAGCTCATGCCAGTTCTTCATTATTGATGGCTAATGCATAGTGAATACATTTCCGTAAGTACGCCTTTAATGCGTTTAATTTGTATGGTCTGTTGTACGTAGTTCCATAATTCTTTTGTTCGTTTATTATGTCACTTGTTTGTTTATTAAATTTGTAATAGTCTTACTTAGAGATATTTTTATTGTTTTATTAATAATTCATTTACATATATGGCTTAATCCTATTCACATATTATACTTATGCAATATCTAATATATTAATTAAAAACCATTACTTACACAATTCTTAATATATTAATCAAAAAATATTTTAATAAAGAAATTTTAAATTCACGTATAATTTTTTTTGTCACTTGCTCACAACGTACCGAACCAATAGTTCATCATCATACGAAAAAAGGTAAAATCGAATTTCACACCTTTGAAATAAACATAAAGATAATGCAATCACTAGTTCAATTACTCTTTCCATTCACGTATGATTTATAAATATGTCATACTTACATATCATATCATCAAAATATATTAAGCGAAATATTATATAAAATATAATTTATTATAATATTTACAAAATTATAATATTAACAGTATAAATATATGTAAATATTTAATATTTTGATACAAAATACAAACATAATATAAAATAAAATATTAGAGTTTTTAAAAAATTAATCAATCAAATATAAAATAAAAGTTAATGAAGCTTGTAGACCTAACCTAGTTTTTAAATCAATTTTAGATAGCGTAATAAAATAATACAACTCAATGATAATTTAAAGATTATAAGAAACCGACGCAAATCTTTTCAGAATAGTTTAAATGCATACTCCTATTTTAGAAATATTGTTGGAAACTTGAACGAATTTACTGTTCCGTTTCATATTAATCGTTGTTTTCAATTTAAACTTTGTCTTATTTTAAAGGGGGTAACGATCTATTTTCCCCTTATAACTATTGTATAACACCAAATATCTTTATAACTAATGTCACGGTTTGTATATCAATACTGGAGAAGTTAAAAGCATATTTTCTTCTCTGCTGATAGTTCGAAACCTATTTTTCCCTTAGATGAAAGTTCGAAACCTAATTAAACATGACCGTGGTTAAATGCAGTTTACAGAATTCGTTAAACCAAATTAAACCAAATTAAACCAATAATTATCCAAATTATGACCCGATAACTTGCGGTTATAATTAACCAAACCTCATTCTCAAACCAAACCCACGAAATCCCCAAAATCCCAAATCGAAAAAATCCTAATTCCCAAAATCGGCCACCTTCGACGAAATCGATCCTCACCACCACAAAGCTTGTCGAAATCGAGCAACCCTGAGTCGAAATCGAACCNGAAAGCAAATGAGCCAAGATTGGTCTCAGACTCAAGCACAAGCTCTTCAACTTTGTCCATATCGACAAAATCACACTCGTGAAAGTTTTGTCCAAACGCCAGTCTACATATAATACTTGCGGTAAGAGAGAAAAGAGCTTTTCTCAAATCCACCAAAGTTTGTGTCTCAGCAGAGTTCTTGAGTTTCTTGACTAGCAATTCACTCTCTTCTTCTCTAATATACCTAAAAGCTTTTAACTTTTTCGAGCTAAAAAGCTCGAGCATGGCAAGCTTTCTCATCTCTCTCCAATCATCACCGTATTGAGCAAAGCCAATGTCTTTGTAGTTGTAAGAAAACAACCTTGTCGCAGTTAGCTTTGGTCGGGTACAAGTGTCGAGATCATGAGTCTTGAGAACTTCTTCAGCTGCTTCTCTTGTGGAGAACACAACGACAGGGACAACACCGAATCGAAGAAACATCACAGGTCCATAGTCTTGAGAGAGTTTATGAAAAGATCTATGAAGAGATTTTCCAAGTTGATGTAAGTTTCCGATGATCGGAAGACCTATAGGCCCCGGAGGACGATTTCCTTTAGAAGGTGAGAGCTTTTTGAAGAAGATTAAAAGAAGAGGTAAAAGTAACAGAAAATAGAGAAAGATAGACATTTCTTGATCTAATCTGTTTTGTTTCTTAGGTTATTGTTTGATGTTTTGGAGTGAAGAACTATGAGATGTCATATATAGATGATTAATGTAGTGGTAAAGTTTTGACTAAATCAAACGTTAGTATTTATTAGATTAGAAAAGTTAAGTAATGGCAACTCACTTCTCTATAGCACGTGGTTGATGGGACGAACATAAATGTTTCTTTAATATTTATTTTGTTTTTTTCGTTGATTATAAATGAATAGTAATAATTAAAATGCTTCAAAATTCTCCCGACGGCCCCAATAAATGTGTTGTAGATATGAAGAACCACCGTCGTTCTCTCCATTGTGAATCACTTGGCTGCCGAATGGACCCCGGAAACAATAATGTGATTCTAGAAAATTGATTTGTAAGGTTAGTTATAGTTTATATTGATTTGTAATGAATAGGAATATCGATAAATAAAAGTTTGTGACGATAGTGTTGTTCGTTTCGTAGCCGCAGAAACTTGTGGCTACGTCATGCACTCAAACGTTGTTCGTTTGACCGTCGTAGGTTTCTGCAGTCAAATATTGCGGTCGACCGCAGAAAACTACGGTCCAAAATTTTAATCGTTGTAAAATTGTAGCGTTTGCGATCAAATTATTGCGGTACAACCAGCGGCGACAACATGCGGCGATCAAACGAACAACAATATTGCAGCGTCTAACCGCAGCGTCTGACCGCAGGTTACTGCTGCAAACGCTGCGACAGACAAACGAACAGCGCTGATATTAATTTGAATATTATTCTCTATATTCTATTTTAGAAGATTTTCTAACTAAAAACGTACATATTAAATAATTTATTTTATTTGTAATAAAATTTGAATAATACTATAAACTATCATAAATTATTATATAAAAATAATTATTTATTTTAAAAAATTATATATAAAATTAAAACATTATATTTGGTTTCGTTTTCTAATTTATAGTTTAAATTTTTTATTAGAAAGAATTTTTTAATTATTTTAATATTAAAATGTGTGTTATTTTTAGAGATTTAAACTATTGATGTTATATTTGCAACAAAAAACTTAAACGAATGTTATTTAGACAATTTTTTTTTATTTTAATCTAATTTTATATTATCTTTAAAAATTAAAACTACTAATGATATCGACAACAAAAAAGTTTGTGATATTTATAAAATTATCTAATATTTAAATATTCAAACAGTAAACTAATATAACTCTTGCGACGATATATAGGATTGCAAAAGTAGAGACTATTTTAACTGTTTTACACGAATTTGAAATTTATGAAATAAAGTTGATCATTCGTTAGAATTTATTGACTACGAATTTTTTTTTTGCAAAATGTTATTAAGCATTAATTTTATACGAAATTTGCGATTTTATTTTCATTTTTATTAAATCGCTAAACTATATTGTCAATTTTTTTTTGTTACCGGATTACAACGGGACGGCTCAATAACCCAACATTTTCGTATGAGAGAATATTTTATCAGTTTTGAATCACAAAAATAATATATTTACTATAGTCAATGTGTTTGTAATATCAATAATTAAGAGAGAGAAACAACATTTCATAGTAATGTTGATTGATTTTTTTGTCATTAAAAGTAAACAATATAATAAATAATACAATAGGTGATCCGTTAGAAGAAACATGACTATCTTTAAACTAGTGTGGTATTGTGTTTACAAAAGAAAAGATACGTTTTTCCCACCTTTTTTGCTAGTGAATTTGCATACTCGTTATTTTTCTTTGGTTGGTAGATGAAAGACAAGTTTAGAAAATGTTGCGGAAGTATTTCAAATTTTTGTATATCTGATATGAAAGCAGACTATCCATATAGATCATTGATTAATCTAATTAAATATCTATGTATATTATATATTATGTAAGTTAACCATTGTATAGTGCATATTAACAAACTCTATATAAATCCTCTGTGTGCATCCCTTGTACCTATAAAATCACTTCTTCCATTATGTAATTTTAAAATCTAGCCAACCCTCGAAATTGGTTCTCCTCATCAATGTAGGAAGGTTGATTGATTTACAAATTTTGGAATTGTCATATAAGAATTTTGATGAAGTCAAAAGTTATGAAAATATATTATAAATAATCAATAATATAGGGACTGGAAATGCAAAAATATGGTACAAACTGTAGAGATAGGATATCGTTGTCGGCAACTTCGGGAAGATCTTCTTTTGGTAATAAATATCTGCAATATACATATATTCAATTCTATTGTAGTTTTTTACTATGATAACGTTCTTTTTTCATTTTTTCTTATACTAGTATTTGATCATCAAAAGTAAAATAGTATGATTAGATCCTGATAATATAGTATAGGCAATTTTTTTAAAATAACATATTTTAATTTTTTGTTCCAAAATAGTATTATTAATTTAATTTTCCAATACTAAGATAATTTTATAACATTAGATTTATTTATAATTTTTTTAAAATAAATAAATATTTCATATAATTATATATGTTATTTTTGAAATTTTAATTGTAAAGTACTATATATAAAACAAATTTTTTTTTAATATATTACTCTTGTGGTAATGTAGTTTGTTGCATCATAATCTATATTTAAACTCATATAATGCTTGGTAAAATTATAAATAATATGATCACAATGTAGTCTAGAGAAATTTGCATCAATAATAGATAAAAGTGGCTGAAATTAGGAAAATAACATCACAGTTCTCAAATATTTGAACTAATTAATTCTTCTATTTATTTTCACTATTTCTCTCTCTCAACAATGGATAAAGGTTCGTTTAGAATAATACCCTAAAATAGTACATTTTAAAGTTTTCTTCCAAATCTAGCATCATAAAATTAAATTCCCAAAAATAGCACAAATACTTATGTGAAAATACTTATTTATTCTAAATAAATTATATATAAATTTAAAGTATTGTATTTGGGTTTATTATTTCCAATTTAGGGTTTAATTTTTTTCTATTAAAATATAGTTTTAATGCATTTTAATTTTAAATTTATGCTATTATTGGAAATTTAAATTAATGATGCTATTTTTGGAACAAAAACTTAAAAAGGTGTTATTTTAGACATTTGCCCTAAAGTTTATTTTTATTATGTTGAAAAAAATAGTCACCTATTTTATTACAATTTCATCATATAATTAACTATTTTTTTCATATATTCAACTATTTTTATCTAAAAAAGAATAATACTTTTGTATGCAGACATATTTTAATTTACAAATGTATAACAATATATATAATTAGGAATATAACAAATATATGGCTAATTATACATTCTAATTAATTAAATATGCATATTTAATAATAATAGTGCCGTCAACTATATGCAAATAGTTGATTATACATAGTTAATTATATTAAAGAGTAGGTAACAATAATTGAGATTTATATTAAAAATAATCAAATATATTAAAGTTCCAACATATACCTAATAAAACACTTATATTTTTAAACAAACGAAAAGAACCCATAAATTCATAGACAATTGAAAAAAATAAATTAACAACATAGAAAAACATAGAAAACTAAAAATCATTTACATATTCCTCGTGTAAAAGAGGTTCTCAATACTTTTCTTTTATCCGCAGGGTACAAAAAGTTTCCCCCAAAAAATCAGATGAATTAAAAATCTAACATGTACTTTTTTGTGTTCGCATTATGTTGGATTGGAAAAAATGGAGAGCTGAATAAGCAAAATTTATTTTTCTATCTGTTTCTCTATATGTAACTCAATATGTTACTTTGTATATTTGGTGCCTAAAAGCCGGTTTTAAATTTAGCAAAGCCGCAAATAAAAAAAATCGTTAACAAAATATTAATAAGATTTAAATTCATAAATTTATTGAAAAATTTTATTTTTTATTTATCATTATATTAAAAAAATTTTAAAATAATTCTTTTATATCACTATCGAAAATCTCACGCGAACTGAGACTCTACCCTGCATGAAACCTCTTAGTTTGCTAACTAAACCTATTTTCTATCGATGGACCTTATCCAACAACAAGTTTGAATATATATATATAGTCCAACAATCAGTTGTGGGCACCGGATTTAATCCCAAAATCCAAATTCGCTAACCGGATTTTAATTTGCCGTTAAAATCCCCACAGTCGGCGCCAAGCAGCTCCTCGTAAGAATACGGACACGTAGCCGGTAAAGAAATGAGTAACACTTCGCTAAAATAAAAAAACGCAAGCAGCTCCTCGTAAAGAATACGGACACGTAGCTGTTACATAAACGATGAGCACTTCGCTAAAATAAAAAAAAAGTGCAAGGAGCTCCTCGTAAAGAATACGGACACGTAGCCGTTACATAAAAGAGGAGCACTTCGCTAAAATAAAGAAATGCAAGCAGCTTCTCGTAAATAATACGGACACGTAGTCGTTACAGAAACGAGGAGCACTTCGCTAAAATAAAAAAAGCGTAAGCAATTAATCGTAAGAATACGGACATGTAGCCGTTACAGAAACGAGGAGCACTTCGCTAAAATAAGAAAACCAGCACAGCTAGGCACGAATCCTAAAAAGAAATAAAATCGCAAGCAGCTCTTCGTAAGAATACGAACATGTCGCCGCTACAGAAACGAGGAGCATTCCGCAGAAGTAAGATAGCCAACATAAAACAAGTATGACAAAGACAAAATAAAGTTTCCCGAATCGACGCTTCACAAAACTTGGGGGGCTTATTGTGGGTACCAGATTTAATCCCAAAATCCAAATCCACTAACCGGACCAAGATAGACCAAAAAAGTTAAACCGGTTATTTTAGTTACGTAACGGTCAAAAGAATTAATTATTTTATAACAGACAATAATCAATATTGTAACGTTCAAGAATTAATATATTGTAACCGCTAAATTCGTAGTTAATTATATATCTAAAGTTAATTGCGAATTATAGTATAAAAAGGGCACAATCCTTATGTAATGGAGATTATTCAGAAATAAAAATAACTATTCAGAGAATATTTAGAGAATTTGTGTTAGAACCGAATAAAGTGCAAATTCGGTTCTAACATTTGGCGCTGTCTGTGGAGAAAATCCATCCTAACTTTTAAGAAAAGAAAAATGTCAAACTCCAACGACGATATTTCAGATTTCCAGGGCATACTCAGCAGACTTTACAACACGCATCGAAACAAAATAAAAGGTACAATTTCGTTATCATTGTTTTGTATTTTGAGGCATACAGTGAGGACGATATATAATGAAATCGTACCCGACAAAATTTTTTAAAACATGTTTACAGTCCCGAAAATAATACCAAACCCTAAAAAGGATAAAAAAAGGCAAGCAGCTCTTCATAAGAATACGGACACGTAGCCGTTAAAGAAACGAGTAGCACTTCGCTAAAATAAAAAAAACGCAAGCAGCTTCTCGTAAAGAATACGGATACGTAGCCATTACTGAAACAAGGAGCACTTCGCTAAAATAAAGAAGCGCAAGCAGCTCCTCGTAAAGAATACGGACACGTAGCCATTAGAGAAACGAGGAGCACTTCGCTAAAAAAAAAAAGTGCACACAGCTTCTCGTAAAGAATACGGACAAGTAGCCGTTAAAGAAACGAGTAGCACTTCGCTAAAATAAAAAAGCGCAAGCAACTCCTCGTAAAGAATACGGACACGTAACCATTACATAAACGATGAGCACTTCGCTAAAATAAAAAAAAAAAGTGCAAGGAGCTCCTCGTAAAGAATACGGACACGTAGCCGTTACATAAACGAGGAGCATTTCGCTAAAATAAAGAAACGCAAGCAGCTTCTCATAAAGAATACGGACACGTAGTCGTTACAGAAACGAGAAGTACTTCGCTAAAATAAAAAAAAGCGTAAGCAGCTCATCGTAAGAATACGGACACGTAGCCGTTACAAAAACGAGGAGCACTTCGCTAAAATAAGAAAACTAGCACAGCTAGGCACGAACCCTAAAAAGAAATAAAATCGCAAGTAGCTCTTCGTAAGAATACGAACATATCGCCGTTACAGAAACGAGGAGCATTCCGCAGAAGTAAGATAGTCAACATAAAACAAGTATGACAAAGACAAAATAAAGTTTCCCGAATCGACGCTTCACGAAACTTGGGAGGCTTATTGTGGGCATCGGATTCGGTTTCCAACATGAGTGTTTCAATTTCTAAGAGTTATCTATTATTATCCCCTATACATAATTATAATAGTTTATAGAGTAATATTTTTTTAGTTTTTTATTTTAAATATATCATATTAAAAATAAAATTTCGAAAAAAATATCATAAATAATTATATAAAAATAATTCTTTATTTTAATTAAATTTTAAATAAAATTAAAATATTATATTTGAAGTTTTTTTTAATTTAAATTTTAAATGTTAGGCAATTATCCAAAATATTATTTAAAATTTATATTCTAAATTAGTATCATTAGTTTATATTTCCACTAATATTATAAATTTAATATTAAAATAAATTAAAATTTCTTGAGAAAAAATCTAAATTCTAAATTGAAAAATAAAAATCAAACATAATGTTTTAATTTTATTTGTAATTTATTTACAAAAAATTATTTTCATATTAAATTTATGATATTTCGGAAATTTTAATTTTGTTGTGGTAAATTTAGAAAATAAAATTTAAAATATGCTAGTTTATAGTATTACTTTTAAATTTTCATCAAAACGATATTTTTAAATATTTTATTATTAAATTTTGTGTTATTTTAAAATTTTAAATTAATGAAACAAAATTTTTAAAAAAGTATTACTTTGTAAAATTTCCCTATTTTATATCTAATTTACTGAATAAATTTTAATTTTAAAACCAAAATTATTTCTGATTTATTAGTTTCGAAGAAGATATACTTCATTACTGTACAAATATATTTCTTTTTAAACAAAAACTTGGATCATATCTCAGGCTCTCAAGCTCTAATTTTCCATACATTAAAACAAATACAGTGAATGGACTCGATAGTACACTAAATGTTTTTCAATTTAGTAGATAACTTTGATCTACCTATCGTTCTTGAATACATGTTACGTTGCATCGATCGGAAACACACTAATAAATAAAAGTCAAATCGTTGATTTTTTTTAGGGTTGAATTTGATCGACCACGTGACCTTTGTCCACCTCTCGTACAACAATACTAGGTTTGTTTTGTTGTTCATAAGATTCGTTGGTCAACAAAAATTTCAAAAGCAAAGCAAAATCATATTTGTACGTGACGTATATTTATATATATATATATATCAAATAAACAAAAAGGAATGATGTTGCAATGATTTGACTTTTAGTGTTCTTTATTATTTTAAATTATTTAGTACGTAATTTGACTTTTAGTGTATATTTATTTCAATTCAACAGTTGCAATGATGTTGAAATATTAGGGTTTTCTTTAGAAAAAGTCTTGATGCCGGTTGTATTAGGGTATTAGCATTATCGTAAATACTTTGAATTAATATGGGTATTTTTGTATCGATTCTTGAGGTTAAAGTTCATTTTGATTTCTAGAAAAATTTAATAATAATTTAGTATATAGTTCAAACATTTGACCGGAAATATGTAATTTCTAGACGTTGAAAAATGCAAAACTTCAGAATTTTCAACATTATTGTGTGCATATAACGTGATTGTAGTTTCAGTAGTGCTATCAAACTAGTGCAATTCGTGATTTATTTGTAACACATTAGTGATTGTTGTTCGTTTGTTCGCTGGTAATAGATATGGTTGCGGTTAATACTCTGGTCACGTTTGTGGTATATATTATTTGGTTGTTTGTTGCTAGCGATTGTACTTACAGTTGATTGCAAATTTTCAATCGTATTATTGTTTTATTCAGCGGTCAAAAAATTATGACATAAAACGGTACATCTGATTGATGCGATTAACCGTAACTAAGTACGGTAGATAAACGAATAACAATATGTCATAGCTGCAGCCGCAATTTTTTACAGCTGACAAACAAACATAACTTTTATAAATATATTTCACATGCATGTAAAATTTATTAAGTAATTAGTAATAAGTAGGTATTTAAATAATAATAAAAATTCTATTTATATTTTTACAAAAAAAAATATATAAAAATAATGAAATAAAACATAAATGTATAATTTTATTTAAAAATTAAAATTTATGTTACTATTAACTATACTTCAAATTTAATTAACATATTTGCAAAAAAAATTTCCACGCAGATTATTATCCAAATTAACAGCGTTAGTCTCTAATACACGTAACTATATTTGCCAGTTATGTTATCTAAAGTACGTTTCTACTTTTTATAACTTTTTAATTGTGTCATTTTAAAACTATTAATAGTTTCATCTTATCCTAAGAAAAGTATGCAATATCTACCGTGTGCATGTTAATAGATATTGATAAACTATTCTTATATTATTTTCTTATGATGAGGATAATGTTGAGGGTTTTCTGCACTATAGGTACATAACTTTATGGCCAGAATTGAAAAAATGGCTAAGAATTTGCCTACCAAATAAAGGTTTCTTTTAGTTAAATATATATACTTAAAAAAAACATTTGTTAAAAATACACCTTCAAAACACAAAAGTATAATTATCTAAATTTTATCTTAGTTGGGGATTTCTTTTGTCGTACGTATATTGTTTTATTTTAGCCACCCATTTGTTTGGAATTTTCGAAATCTGAACACAAATTATGAAAATGTTGAATGTGTAATTACTTGAATTAATGGTATTTTGAAGGCAGTTTTATTTTACCAAGTGTACAAATTTGGATTTATACGTTACGAAAATGTTGAACGTTTATTATGGCTGTTTGACAAAAATAATAAAAGATGGTATATGGTTAATTTTCAATTATTTTAAAATTAAATTTATGTTATTTTTAAAAATTTAAATTAATGATATTATATAAGTAATATTTTTTAAAATTTCTGTTTCAAATTTAATATTTTAAAATTAAAATTTTAAAAATATCATAAATTTAATATGTTATTTTTAAAAATTTAAATTAATGATATTATATAAATAATATCTTTTAAAATTTTTGTTTCAAATTTAATATTCTGAAATTAAAATTTTAAAAATATTATAAATTTAATATGTTATTTTTAAAAATTTAAATTAATGATATTATATAAGTAATATATTTTAAAATTTCTGTTTTAAATTTAATATTCTAAAATTAAAATTTTTAAAATAGCATGAATTTAATATGTTATTTTTAAAATAAAAACTTAAAAATATGTTATTTTATATTTTGTTTATATTATATTTAAAATAAAAAATTTTAAAAATTTATTTTAAAACGGTGGATGCAATCCAGCCGTCAATAAAACATCGTGATGGCTTTCAATTAATTAACTTAAAAATACATGACGTCAGTTATTATAAAACACATAGACTCACACGTGTATATATAAACTCAATCGTAGAATATACTAATTCATTTAGAACATTCATTCTTTTTTAAATAAACAAATTACTCTAAAAGCGATTGTGTAGTAAAGCAATTATAATTTTCAAATTTAAGCATATTTACCAGTTTTAAATTTTATTTTTAGACTAGAGTTTATTAATTTATATTTACAATTTAGTATTTTGGATAAAAAAATTAGTTATGGAAGTTTAATATAAAAGAACAAAAATATATTTGGATTAGATTATATATATATATACTAATAACTATACATACTTTCAAAGTTTTGAATTTATTTATAGAATTTAAAACTTATTTTTGAATTATGATTTAACTTTATTCATTTTAAGTTTAGTAACTTAGATTAAAAATTTATATATCCAGAAGTTATGAAAATGCATTTCCCTCCATGTGACACATGCATGAAATGGTTCTATATTATTAATTTATGTTCACTTTTTGGTTATACATTAAAAATAGATATTTATAATTGTACAACGAAAAATATAAAATAAATATCCATTAAAAATAAATTAAATCTTAAATAATAAAATTAAAAAAAAAAGATAGAGTTTACTCAGCACATTTAAAATTGTGCTCTATTTTCTGCTTTTAAATTGTATTTTTTTAAATAAAATCATTCCATTGACACTCTATATCTTTCTTTAAAAATACAAAATGAATGGTGTTTATTCATTTCTCTATTTTAGAGAAAAACTTATTTATTTATAAAATAGTCTTTTAGTTTAATGTGTTTTCATTTTCTATTTAAACCAAACTATATGTACTAAAATAGGTATACTATCATGTTAAAAATGTATTAGTTAGTCGTTTCGCTATTTATGTGGTGTAATAAAGCTACAGTAAGCGTTTAATTTTAAAAAAATCATAATTTTATAAAATTGTTGCTAAAAATATAAATAAATAGACAAAATTTATATATTTGAAAAGTAAAACGATTTGTAAAGAAACTAATAATAATATAAAAATATTCATTTTAGAGTAGAAAATACAGAAAACTATTGGAACAAACCTCTTCTCTATTTTTAGAGGCAAAAGTAGAGTACACCTTTGGAAATGCTCTAATAAATACCAACTAGATTTATACCCATACATATTCAAAAATTATATTTTATTAATAAATATAAATTAAATATTTATATAATTTTAATTTTTATTTAAAATTATTTTTAACATTAATTTTTGTACATATAAATTAAGAAAGACTAAAATAATTAATTTTTTTATGAATTTAATAGTATTTTTTGGTTAGTTTAATAAAATATATTAATAGTATAACTAAATTAATAACAATGACATATATTGTAATTATTCGAATAAGTTAACCCTATTTATATATTTCTTTGAAATTTACTATAATGATGAAAACATGATATTTCTGTTAATAACATGTGAGAGTAAAGTTATTTTCTTAAATTTTTTCTCAAAAAATATATTAGGGATTATGTAATAACTTAAATCTATTTATATTTATTTGAAATTATTTATAAATTAACGTATTAAAAATTAAAAAAATTAAAAATTATTGTTTTTGAAAATTTAATACTATTTTTTGGTTAGTTGAATAAAATATATTGATTTTCTAACCAAATTAATATCAGTGGCATGTATTGTAATTATTCTAGTAAATTAAACCATTTTATATATTTAAACTAAAACTCGTTGTGATGTTGACACATGTATTTTTGTTATTAACACGTCATGTTAATGTTATTTTGTTAAAAAGTTTATCAAATAATATATTAGGGATTTTTTTAGAATTTATTGAAATTTTAATAACTACACACAAAAGATGAACATATTATAAGTTGAATTTTAGAATAATTAATGATAGATTTTTGAAGGCAGTTTTGTTTTATTGAGTGTACAAATTTGGATTTATACAAACTATTATTTGAATGATGGAAGGCTAATGTTGGACCTAATCACGTGTTTCTGTCTATATTTGTCTATAAATGTCTACTTTATTTGTCTATAAATGTCTACTTTATTTGTCTATAAATGTCTACTTTATACATATTGTACAGTAAAATAAGAAATATTGGGTGAATTTGGTCTCTTACGGATCATAAAACATTATAAATTTAATATTGTTAATGGTGGACGAAATTAAACCGCGTATCTATAACACCTTGATGGCTGACAAAATAAACTTTTTAACTTTCTAAGTTCAAATTTATATGGGAGGAGTTAAGTGTATTTGTGTAGTTGCACCATATTTACCTATATCGCATAGTTATAAAATTCGATTCTATTTTGCTTTATATGAATATATTAAATATTCGTATAAAAATATTGTACTATTGGAACCGGAACATTGTTGGACGATAACAAAAAAAAAGTTCAAATTTATATTAGTTAATTCTACATATGTTAATTTTTTTCTAATACCTTATCCAATAAATACATATATTCAAACACAGTTTTTTGGATTCCTTATTCTTTAAATTATAACGAAATCGGAAAATCGATTAAATTATATCCAAAGAATATAATTATGTTTGTTTATCAGTCGCAATTTTTTACAGTTACAGGTGCGATATATTGTTATTTGTTTATCTACCATAACTACATGCGGTTAATCGCAGCGGTCAAACGTAGTGTTTTGCTTCGCAATTTTTTTTACCGTTGATTAAAACAGCGATGAAACTAAAAACTTACGATCAAACGTAACCACTGGCGACAGATAAATGAACAATATATACCATAGTCATAACTGCAATGTTAACCGTAGCCATAACCACCGTCAACAGACAAACAAACAATACTATGTCGATGTGTGATTTATATATGAATTATAAAGGGTGCAAAAACAAACTTCATTGATTAATTTAAATTTCATACATAAACTTTTGTTTTGTGCTATTTTATACATATGCATTAACAACTATTTTATATATATGCATTAACAACATGAAAAGTTTATTAATTGTAACTGATATAACTGCTACATAAACTGACATGGGATTAAGTTATAAAATAATAAATTTATTAATATGTAAAACAACGTTATTTTGACTAAAAATGAAAAAAAAATGCAAATGACATCGTTTACATATTGATAGAACGTGTTTTGCATTATTGCATGTATAGCTAGTTAGAAACTAATAATAATGTGTTGAGAAAATAAAAAATGGTGAAATTGATATTGAAGTTGAAACCGGTTTAAACTTTATTTTGTGGGTTTAACCGGTTTAAAGGTTGCGGATCTAGAAGACTTTAGCCGCCGGAAATCTGAGATTTAAATTATTGTCGTAGACGACATGCGTATTAATGGACCATAACACGTGCATGCACTTACGTAGTCAGTTTCCTTTCATTATTTAACTTTCTTAATGTCATAAAAAAGTCTTTGACTTATCAACGTAAAGACTTATTACGTACTTATATATACTTCATTTTACGACTCAATCTTCTTCACTCAAAACCTAAAACATCTTAACAATAGTAACAAAAGAAAGCAGAGTTTAAGAATGTCGATCTTCTTCTATTTACTTTTGATCTTGCCTCTGGTTTTTGTATTCTTCAAAAGGCATATCCACTCAAAAGGAAAGCTTCCTCCGGGACCTACAGGTCTTCCGATCATCGGAAACTTGCACCAACTTGGAACATCTCTCCATAGATCTTTTCATAAGCTCTCCCAGGATTATGGACCTGTGATGTCTCTTCGTTTTGGAGTGGTCCCTGTGGTTGTGTTCTCCACAAAAGAAGCAGCTGAAGAAGTTCTCAAGACTCATGATCTTGAGACTTGTACCCGACCAAAGCTAGCTGCGACCAGGTTGTTTTCTTATAACTTCAAAGACATTGGCTTTGCTCAATACGGTAATGACTGGAGAGAGATGAGGAAGCTTGCGATGCTCGAGCTATTTAGCTCAAAAAAGCTAAAGGCTTTTAGGTATATAAGAGAAGAAGAAAGTGAATTGCTCGTCAAAAAAATCTCGGAATCTTCTCAAACACAAACTCTGGTGGATTTGAGAAAAGCTCTCTTCTCTCTAACCGCTAGTATCGTATGCAGACTAGCTTTTGGACAGAATTTCCACGAGTGCGATTTTGTTGACATGGACAAAGTTGAAGAGCTTGTTCTTGAGTCGGAGACAAATCTTGGCTCATTCGCGTTTACTGACTTCTTCCCCGCGGGTCTTGGCTGGGTTATAGACCGAATCTCTGGCCAACATTCGAGGTTGCACAAAGCCTTTGTGAGACTAAGTAACTTCTTTCAACATGTGATCGATGATCATTTGAAGACCGGAGAATCTCAAGATCATCCAGACATCATTGGTGTCATGTTGGATATGATTAATAAAGAGAGCAAAGTCGGCTCTTTTAATGTCACCTATGATCATCTAAAAGGAGTCATGTCGGTCAGTGTTACAATTTTTTCTATGTTATGTGTACAAATTCGGTTGACAATTAGTTATATATATTGTGACTAACATTTGTTTGCTAATATGATCTCAGGATGTGTTTTTAGCCGGCGTTAACGCAGGAGCGATTACAATGATATGGGCAATGACAGAGTTAATCCGACATCCAAGAGTGATGAAGAAACTCCAACAAGAGATTCGAGCAATTCTTGGAGACAACAAAGAAAAAATCACAGAACAAGATCTCGAAAAAGTTCATTACTTGAAACTTGTGATCCAAGAAACATTCAGATTACACCCACCAGCTCCTCTCTTGCTCCCAAGAGAGACAATGTCTGATATCAAGATTCAAGGCTACAACATTCCAAAAAACACAATGATCGAAATCAACACTTACTCAATAGGACGTGATCCCAATTGTTGGACAAACCCTAACGAGTTTATCCCTGAGAGATTTGTTGATAACCCTATCGACTACAAAGGTCAACATTTCGAACTGTTGCCATTCGGTGCAGGCCGTAGGATCTGTCCCGGTATGGCCACGGGGATGACCATCGTGGAGCTTGGCCTGCTTAACGTTCTTTACTTTTTCGATTGGAGCTTACCCAAAGGAATGAACATTGAAGACATTAACATGGAAGAAGCTGGAGCTTTCGTCATCGCCAAGAAAGTCCCACTTGAGCTCATGCCAGTTCTTCATTATTGATGGCTGATGCATATTGAATACATTTCCGTTTAATGCGTTTAATTTGTATGGTCTGTTGTACGTAGTTCCATAATTCTTTTGTTCGTTTATTATGTCACATGTTTGTTTATTAAATTTATAATAGTCTCACTTAGAGATTTTATATTGTTTTATTAATAAACTATTTTTCATACTTACGCAATATGTTTCTTATTTCTTCTGTCGTAGGAACAACAAAAATCTGAAGTCAAATAGTAAATCATATAATTAATAATATCGATATAATATTAATGAAGCTTGAAGACCTAACCTAGTTTTTAAATCTAATTTTAGATAGCTTTATAAAATAATACTACTCATTGATAATTTAATGATTCTAAGAAACCGACGCAAATCTTTTCAGGAATAGTTTAAATGCATTATGCATAGTCCTATTTTAGAAATGTTGTTGGAAAATCGAACGAATTTACTGCTCCGTTTCATATTAATCGTCGTTTTAAATTTAAATTTTGCCTTATTTTAAATGTCGCTTCCAGTTTTTATTTTAGTAAATTTCCTCTGATGTCTATGTTATTTTAATTTTATTTGTAATTAATTTAACAGAAATAAATATTTTTACATAAAAAATTGTGATATTTTTTGAAGTTTAGTTTTAAAATGTTAAATTTGATAGAAAATTTTTAAAAAATGTTATTTGTAATATTACTCTTAAAAATTTGTTATTTGAAATAAAAATTTAAAATTTACTATTTTAAAAAATTGTCCATAAAATATATATATTCCAAATAACTAAATTAATAAGAAAGTGATATCTCATTGAATAAAAACACTAAAAACAGCAACGTATATCTGCAAATTTACAATCCTTCTGCTCCAAAAACAAATTTGTCTTAATAGTATTCTAAAATTCCGATTATATCATATAGTAAAATTTTCATTTTTCTTGTAAATTTGATCTCTTTAAATTTTTTTGAACTAGTACTATGTTAGTTCAAAAGAGAAAGCTTGAATTATCCTTGAATTTTCGGGTAAACTTGGCACTAATATGCAAGAAATTGTATACTTTTATATATTTGAGTATTACACCTCATATAAGAATAATAGTATCTCTTGAAATGCCATTTGATTTTTGTTGTTGTTGTAAATATGTTAATTTGGTATTTCTTTTCTCAGGTTTGATCATTCAAACAAAAAAAATATAAATTCTCTAAAATAGTATGTTTTAAAATTTTTGTTCCAAAAATAAATTCATTAGATTAAATTTCTAATAATAGCATAAATTTAATATTAAATATATTAAAACTTTATTTTGATAAAAAAATATTAAACCCTAAATTTTTTAAAAAAATGAACTCAAATATAATGATTTAAGTTTATGTATAATTTATTTAAAATAAAAAAGTATTTTATATAATTATTTATCTTCTTTTTATAATTTTAATTTTATGATCCGGAATAAAAAAATTTTAAAAATTTTTGAACAATTGACTAAAATAGCATTATTTCAAGTTTTTATTCTAAATATATCACTAATCATTTAAATTTTCAAAATAACACAAATTTAATAATAAAATAATTAAAAACTTATTTCTAATGAAAAAAATTTTAAATTCTAAAAATTAGAAAAAGTGAATCCAAACATTATGTTTTAATTTTGTATATAGTTTATCTAAGGTAAATAATTATTTTCACATAATAATTTGTGTTATTTTGGAATTTTAGTTTTAATATCGTAAATTTAGAAAATAAAATTAAAACAATAATATTTTATAATATTATTCAAAATTATTATTTTAATATATTACTCAACAAAAGAATAAAAGAACATATATAGATTGGTAAAAGAGGGACTCAAGAACGTAGCTCTCATATTACATTGCTTTTGGAACTGAAAAAAAATGTCGTACTTATCCCGAAGTGATATGGACCGTTCAAGATAATATTCTAGAAGAAAAGTTACAAACGCAATAACATTATAACATTAAAATAATATATGACCAATTATCTACATTTATTTACGTTGGTCCACATGTTTGATTGATCGATTAAGAGTTGGTGTCCAAAACGGAACCTAACATTCATTAGCTTATAAAACTGGTCTGAATCGAAAAAATGGATTGAGATCTGCAGGAGCGATGTAACCAAATTGTACAAGCGAAACAAACTTTTACTAATGGTTTTTAAGATACAAATAATTATTAAAATTAGTTAATAATTAATACACATAAATATTAAAATGGTTTTACTAATTATTAAAGTTTTATTAATTAGTAATACAACGTGAGCAGGCTTGTGTTTATGGCTATACAAAAAAAACATTGGTCTCTGGCCCTTTAATATAATCAAATGTTGCAAGACCTTTTGATGAGTTATTGTAACATCTACTTCAAAACTTCGTCAACAATAGAATAAACGATTAGGATAACACATTTGTGTCATGCAGAAATCATCGGGAATTTTTTACTGATAGTTGGCGGTCGAGAATTCCACATAATATTCCGATGGTTTTGCGATGCATAAGTGGTCGTTGAAAATTCGTCGGAAAACTGACGAATAATCTTATCAAATTTAAGATGAAGTTTCTGTCGTCGGAAATAAACAACGTATTTTCGACAGTTTTTTGACAATGATCTTATTCGCTGGTATACTATCGATATTCCGTCAAAAAATTCAAATAATTTTAGTATGGTTGGAAATGATATCCGAAAAATAAACAACGTATTTTCAACAGATTTTTGATAGTGATTTTATTCGTCGGTATGCTATCGGTATTCCATCAAAATTTTCAAATAATTTTAGTATGGTTGGAATTAGGCCTGTCATTATGAGTTTTTATTCACGGGTTCCGCCCCGTTTGACCCGCTGCAGGACGTGTGCGGATCGAATGAAAAAAAAAATTATACGTAAAACGGGTGCGGGTCGAGCATTAGTTAGAGCGGACCGGGTGAGGGTTGCAATTGTTTAATTTGCTGATTAGCGGATACCCACGAATTTTGGACTCAAACTAATTAATCAAATTGAGATACAAACTAATTTATGCCCAAACTAATTTATGCTCAAACTAATTTAGTCCCAAACTAATTTAGTCACAAACTAATTTAGGCCCAAACTAATTTAAATCCAAACAAATTAATTTTATTAAATATTTTATTTAAATTATTTAAATACTTTTAAAACTTTAATTAAATTTATTAAATAATTTAATTTAAACAAATTTATTAAATATTTTAGTTTAATTAAATTTATTAAATATTTTTTAAAGTTTTAGCTAAATTTATTAAATATTTTAGTTTAATTAAATATTTTTAAAAAAAATTGAAAAACGAAACGGATCATCCGCTAAATACACCAGACCCGCTTGATTAATGCGAGGCGGATACAGATCTGAAAAATTATCTCACAGATTTCATGGTTAAAAAAATTTATGAAAAAAAATCTGAAACCCGTCATGAGCCGGATTTGGCGGGGCGGGTCTGACCCGCTTGACAGGCATAATTGGAAATAACGTCTGAAAATATTATGTTTTTTTGTAGTGTATGTATATGGAACACGTTCAATTAGATAATCCGGGATCTACAATTTGTAGATGTGAAGATTGGAGATCATATATATGAATGGATGCATATAAAACAAGTCTGTGTAGGAGTTACAAATGGTTTGAATATTTTATGTTGCATATATGCACTGTAATAATCATTCTCCTATATTTATTTACTAGATATGGATTTTTTACGTTGTGCGAGCTTTTTAATCGGAATTTTACTACCTTAATTGATATTTATAAATATGTTTTATTAAATAATAAAAATGAATTTAAAAATACATTATTTATAATTTAAAAAAATATTTAATTTATGTCACAAAAAGTTATCTTCAATATGTTGTTGTTGTCAAGATATGGACCTATTTCCTATTTATATATTATACCTTTTTATATATTTTTATTTCCAATTAACTTTCCACGTTTTCTTTTAATTTACATTTTATTTTATTTGTCTTTTTCATACTTAATTTGTTTTTTTACATATTTAATAGATATTGTTTTTAAATTTTCGATTTTATTAACTTTTTATTATTCTTTAAAACAAATTTAAAATATTTTTAATATGTTTATTCATATCAATACATTCGCACATGTTAAAAACTAAACTAACAATGACATACGAGTGAATTATAAAAATCATACGTGTCACGTTTACAATTAACACTTTCAACTTTACAATGTTATAATATGTTGATGATATGTTCATTAGTGAGAGGATCTACTTGGGGGAAAGTTTAATGTGATCAATGGTCTTAATTTGTGTTCTAAAAGATGATGGTTATTGCACCAAAATTTAATACGCAATCTCATTAGTTAAGAAGAATAATTAAAATGTTATATTTAAATTTTAGAACAATACAATACTAGATTTATATCTTCACGTGGGGAAAAATATTCACAAATTATATAATATTATATATTAGTAAATATAAATTAAATATTTATATAATTTTAGATTTTAAATTATTTTTAATATTAATTTTTGTGTAAATTAATAAAAGAAAAATAATTATTTTTTATGAATTTAATAATATTTTTTGGTTAGTTTAATAAAATATATAGATTTTCTAACCAGAATAATAACAATGACATATATTATAATTCTTCTAATAATTTAAATTCAATTATATATTTATTTGAAATTCAATGTGGTGATAACATAATATTTCTATGAATAATACGTCAAATTTAAATTATTTTATTAAAATATCTTTCAAATAATATATTAGAGATATTATGTGCGACTTTCACGTCTCCATTTGAATAATTATGTAATCTTTTTCTAATAACGACTACATATTTTGAAAGCTCGATTATGCATTCGGATATCCAAAGATATTTTGTGGATATGAAACTTGTTCTTATGTGGATCTTAATTAGCTGGGTCAGTGTCATAGACAGGACTTTTAGAAGCATGTGCCTTCTACTTTTCTCTAAAAATTATTTCGTAGTGGTCTTAGCAACTAGACCATTGGCTCCATCTAATAATTTCTGTATCTTAAAGTATGGGCAACGACAAGTTTTCCTGTTGAACTATTTAGTAGAAGCAATGTTATCTTCAATTTTCCTCATTTGGCAAGAAAAGTATGGAGGTCCCTTTGCTATGTTTTCTTCTCATTCCCTTCGTTACGTTTATCTTTTTAGTCAAGAAGATTCAACAATCTAAATGGAATCTTCCACCAAATCCTCCTAAGTTACCAGTCATTGGAAACTTACACCAAATCGGAGAATTGGCTCACAGGTCACTTCAACGTCTAGCTGAAAAATATGGACCTGTGATGCTTCTTCACTTTGGTTTTGTCCCTGTGGTTGTAGTCTCATCGAGAGAAGCAGCTGAAGAAGTTCTTAAAACACATGATTTGGAATGTTGCAGCAGACCTAAGCTTGTCGGGACGAGGTTACTCTCTCGGGACTTCAAAGATGTCGGTTTTACACCATACAGTGAAAAGTGGAAGCAGCGACGCAAGTTCTTGGTGCGTCAGTTTCTGTGCATTAAAAAGGTTGAGTCTGTTAGGTATATCAGAGAGGAAGAATGTAACTTTCTGGTCAAGAAACTGTCCGAATCCACGGTGGATCGATCTCCGGTTGATTTGAGCAAAACCCTTTTCTGGCTAACCGCTAGTATCTTGTTTAGAGTTGCCTTAGGACAGAATTTCCACGAAAGCAAGTTTATCGATAAAGACAGGATCGAAGAGCTCGTGTCCGAAGCCCAGACTGCCCTAGCTAGTTTCACTTGCTCTGATTTCTTCCCGGTTGCTGGACTTGGATGGCTAGTTGACTGGTTTTCCGGATAACACAAGAGACTCAACGATGTTTTCTCCAAGCTCGATGCACTGTTTCAAAATCTGATCGATGATCATTTGAATCCTGAAAGATCAAAGCAACATGAAGACATCATCGATTCAATGTTGGATGTAATGCATAAACAAGTAAAAGATGATTCTTTAAGTCTCACAATTGATCATATCAAAGGAATTCTCTCGGTAAATCAAGACTTCTTTAAACTCATTGGGACATTGAAATTTGAATCTAACCTAGTTATGGATTTGTTGGCAGAATATATTACTCGCAGGGATAGACACAGCAGCCATCACCATGATATGGGCAATGACAGAACTCGTTAGAGATCCAAAACTTATGCAGAAAGTACAAAGCGAGATCCGAGACAACATTGGCAACAATAAGACAAGAATCACTGAAGATGATGTCGATAAAGTTCCTTACTTGAAAATGGTAATAAAAGAAACATTCAGATTACACCCTGCAGCTCCTCTTCTACTTCCAAGAGAAACAATGGCTAACATCAAAGTTCAAGGCTATGATATTCCTGCCAAAAGACGAATCTTGGTAAACGTTGGGGCGATAGGAAGAGATCCGAAACTCTGGACAAACCCGGAAGAGTTTAACCCGGAGAGGTTTATAGATAGTGATGTGGATTATAGAGGACAACATTACGAGCTCTTACCATTTGGGTCTGGTCGTAGGATATGTCTGGGGATGTCAATGGGGATTGCTACTGTGGAATTAGGACTCTTGAACTTACTTTACTTCTTTGATTGGAGATTTCCTGATGGAATAACACATGAAAACATCGATACACAAGAAGCTGGTACTCTTACAATTGTCAAAACAATACCACTAAAGCTTGTTCCAGATCGTGTTCAGTGATCATATATCCAAACTTTGAAGATATATGAATAAAACTATTATGCACATCATGTAAGCTTCTATGATACCAAAATCAATGTTTGAAGACTATCTTTTCCGCAAATATTATGTTAGAATTTTGGTTGAGTTATGTCTTTTTGGATCCGAATAATATTATCTACATGGCAAGACCGATTGGGAAATAGATAAAACTACATATGAACTTAAAATATCTATTTTTTAGTAACAATTTAATTTTGTGAGTATATAAGATTTACCTAATCTTTGTAGTTGTTAGATGATAAAATAATTTCATGATTATTTATATTTTTAGAGATACTTTTTGTCAATTAGTAGACGTTGATATTTTTGTATTTTTAGAGGTACTTTATTTCTCATTGCACCAACCATCGCTGTTACCACTAAAAACATAAGTATGAAAACTGAAAATTCCGAGGAAAATCCAACTGTTCCTTTGGGAATTTCTCTCGGGAGCAACAGCTACACACGAGAGCTTACATTATCGCCATGTTAGAAGCCAGCCGACATGCGAGGTTTGTGGCTATGATACTAAATGCATCAATCATGTCCTATTCTTCTACCCACCGACTCGACAAACATGGACACTGTCACTCATCCCCTCTGCACCGACAATATTCCCTCTTAACAGTCTGTTCGGAAACATGGATTACCTCTTCTAGCGAACGCCGGAGAGGAACCAAACAGAATCTAATTCGGAAATATTTCCATGGATTCTTTGGTTCTTCTAAAAACCACGAAACGACAAAATCTACAACAATATAGACCACACCGTTCTAGAGATCCTAGAAAAGTCTCGCGGGGAACACCAGCTATGGCAATCAGCCACAAGCGATAAAGGCACCAAGGAAGCTTTGGAGATTGCCCATGCAACTCACAAACTCCCCCCTAGTTGCATGCTATATGTAGATGGATCATGGAAAGAGGAAGAAGTATCAGCAGACGTGGAATGGATCCTCAAGATGTACTAAGCATGAGAGGAATATTGAGAGAGCAATCACCGCTACACACGGAATTCCTAAGCTTAAGATGGGCAATGGCTAGTCTTATCAAGCGGTAGATTCTACGACTGGTTCTACACAGATTCTACTGATCTGATTAAACTAGTCAACAACCCAGAAGGGTGGTCAGCACTTGCGGTAGAAATAAAAGAGTTCAGAACACTTAGTCAATTAGACATAGTAGCCAAACAAACGCGAAAAAAGAAAATTATCTTTACATACATAGGTATTTCAATACCACAATACTTTGAATATACACTTCATATTTTCTGACAAGTTGAATATCGTACTATTTATGCCAAAGCGAACAAAAAAAAGTACTTTATTTGTCACGGTTATTTATATTTTTAACTTCAATAATTAAATTTGTTAAGGTTAATTTTCTTTTTTTAATAGTTATTCAAAAACCTAATTTGCGTACGTGTCATCTTTTCAATCAGTTGAACTTATGTGTACACTTTTGCAATCATATAATAATCATTTTTCATCTAGAATGACATACTTTTTTTTTGAAGAATTATTTCAACGAACTCAAAATGATGTATTATCGAATAAACTACTTTCCAAAAAAACATAGATCATGTTCGTTTGGCAATCGAAGGAATGTGCGGCTGCGACAGATATTTGTTCGTTTACCTGTCGCAGGTACCTGCAGCAGACGCAGCGATCA
Organism: Pugionium dolabratum; assembly: GCA_018901945.1. Classification (NCBI taxonomy): domain Eukaryota; kingdom Viridiplantae; phylum Streptophyta; class Magnoliopsida; order Brassicales; family Brassicaceae; genus Pugionium; species Pugionium dolabratum. Next base: position 188,454 of record JAEVFF010000354.1, read on the forward strand.
AACGCTGCATCCTACGTCGCAATTTTTTCGACCGCTGATTAAAACAGCAGTGCAACTAAAAATTTGCGATCAATCGCAATCACAACCACCAACGACAGACAAACGAACAATATTTGGTGCAATCGCAACCGTAAGATTGACCGCAGCCGACTGCGATGACTAAACAAATAATACTATAGTTTCGAAAGAAACTTATTGAGAAAACAATTACAAAAAAAGGCGATATTATCGAATAAATACAAGATCATTCCTTACACTAATTTTAAATTAATAAAATAATCTTGACATTGACATAAATTCATGTTACCAGTAACAGAAAGAAGTTCAAGTTAGATGCAACAGAGAGATACAGAGATCAAAAATGGAAAGATTCTTCTTCATCTCTGTCTTTCTTCTTCTTCTTCTCATCATCATCAACATCACCTTCGCATTCCCTCTCTCCACCGACTCACGGTGGATCGTCGACGACGCTAACAAAGGGCGTCGCGTGAAGCTTACCTGCGTCAGCTGGCCGTCGCATCTGGAAACTGCGGTGGCGGAAGGACTGAGCAAGCAGCCTTTGGATTCGATCGCCGAGAAGATCGTTTCAATGGGTTTCAATTGCGTTAGATTGACTTGGCCTCTCTACTTAGCCACCGATGAATCGTTCTCTGGGTTTATGACTGTTAGACAATCTCTTCGTAAATTTAGACTTTTTGAAGCCATTTCTGGTTTTCAAGCTAATAATCCTTCCATTCTTGATCTTCCATTAATCAAAGCTTTTCAGGTAAAACAAACAACAACAAAAATTCTTATATCAGCTCTTGAATTTTCCCGGAAAGTGTTGACCTTTTTTCTTCTTGGCACTAGAATAGCTAGAAAATTTTGGATATATATCATTGAATTCATGAAGGAAAAATCGAGAATTGATATAAACTAAATTTCCCTATTAGCTCATGAATTCTCCCTGGAAGTTTTGACTATTTTGTTCTTGACACCAATAGTCAGAAAATCAGAGAAAAGACTGCTTAGTCTTCTATCAACATTTTCCCAAGAAAATTCTGAGTTTTTCTTGTTGGATTATTGATTTAGCTAGTTAAGTCCTTTCCGGATTACATGGAAAAGAAAGAAAACCATGATAAGAAAGATGAGAGTTTTGTTGTCCTGAAACAGGAATTGGTTTCATGCCTTGGAAAGCACAGATTAATGGTGATCTTAGACAATCACACAAGCCAACCTGGTTGGTGTTGCAGTGACAATGATGGAAATGGGTTTTTCGGCGATAAACATTTAAACCCTCATCTTTGGATCAAAGGCTTAAAGAAGATGGCATCAATGTTTGCTAATGTTTCATCAAATGTGGTTGGTATGAGTCTAAGGAATGAACTTAGAGGTCCTAAACAGAACATCAAAGATTGGTATAAGTATATGAGAAAAGGTGCTGAAGCAGTAAACTCAGTGAATCCGGATATTCTTGTCATCGTCTCGGGTTTAAATTACGATACTGACTTATCGTTTCTTCGAGACAAACCGTTTGAGGTTAGCTTCAGGAAGAAACTGGTGTTTGAGATCCATTGGTACGGGTTTTGGAGTTCTTGGGAAGGAGATAACTTGAACAGGATCTGCTTGAGAGAAACCGAAAACCTTATGAAAATGTCTGGTTTCTTGCTTGAGAAAGGGATCCCGGTGTTTGTGAGCGAGTTTGGGATTGATCAAAGAGGGAATAATGTGAATGACAATAGATTTCTAAGTTGTTTTATGGCTTTAGCTGCGGATCTTGATCTAGATTGGGCGATATGGACTCTTGCAGGTAGCTATTATATAAGGGAGAAAACAATTGGATCAGATGAATCTTTTGGAGTTTTGGATTGGAATTGGTTAAGCATAAGAAATTCTACCATTTTGCAGATGATTTCTGCAATTCAGTCTCCTTTTCGAGGTACAACAATTCATAATATAAATTTGCTAGTTTCTTGATTAGTGACAAAATCAAACAACTTTTGCAACATCCAGGACCAGGTTTAATGGAAACTCAACCTAAGAAAATAATTTTCCATCCTTCAACTGGACTCTGCATCGTGAGAAAATCATTGTTTCAACTAAAACTTGGTTCTTGCGATAAATCAGAAAGCTGGAGACTTTCATCTCATCGAGTTTTATCACTAACGGAAGAGCAAATCTTCTGCTTAAAAGCTTATGAGAAAGGAAAGTCTGTGAAGCTGCGTCTGTTTTTCTCAGAATCTTACTGTTCAAAATGGAAACTTTTGTCTGAATCGAAAATGCAACTCTCTTCGACAACAAAGAATGGAGTCTCTGTTTGTTTGGATGTGGAATTGGATAGTAACAACATTGTGACGAAAAGCTGCAAATGTTTACAAGGAAACTCGACCTGTGATCCGAAAAGCCAGTGGTTTAAGCTTGTTACTAGCACAAGAAGTCGAGTTAAACCAAAAGCTTTTCTTCAAACTAGTCCATATTCAAAGACATTGCTTCAGAAACATGTCTCAGTGTAATAAGGTATTCAAGAAAAGATCATACAATTTTGTTTTCTTTTTCCAATTTACTGTATTCACGTTTTGATAGCTATATTGCACTGTACATTAGCCATATGTAAACAAATATTTCAGTAACAACTTCTATGGAAGCTGTTTCTTTTTCTTCTGTATCTATGAATCTTGCTTCTTCTCTTCAAGAGATCTCGGCTTGATCGTAACTTTAAGACCATGTTTCATATACAAAGTGGTTGTAACTCGAGGTGCAACAACATGATCTTGATCAATCTTGATTGAGTAATTCAACAAGATCGAAGCAGCCACCATTTTCATCTGCAAGTAAGCAAATGTTTTCCCTAAACAAAGCCTCGGACCACCATTGAACACGACGTATTTAAACTGATCATCACTCACATATTGTCCTCCTTGTATCCATCTCTCTGGTTTGAATATATCACAGTCTTTTCCCCAAATCGATTCCATTCTTCCCATGGCATAGATGGAGAAGTAAACCCGTGAACCTTTTCGCAAGAAAGTCCCATCCGGAAACACGTCTTCTTCCACTGCTTGTTTCATTTCCATTGGAATTGGTGGATAGAGTCTAAGAGATTCCGACAATGCCCCTTGTAAATAAACCATGTCGTTTAGCTCTTTGACTGTGAAGACACAACAACTCTCAGTTTCTCCGGTTTCAAGATTGTTGTTCTCCTCTCGTTGGCTCAAGATTTCTCTGATTTCCCAGAGGATCTTGTTTTCGACTTCCGGATGTTTTGTTACCAACCAGAAGAACCAAGTAAGCGCAACGGAACTCGTGTCTCGTCCGGCTAAGATGAAGCTTGTGCAGAACTGTCGGAAAAACTTAACTGTAAATCGATCATTCTCATCGCCTCTTTTGTGACTTTCGATGTGGATTAGCCTCGAGAGGACATCGGATTTGTTATTCTCCAATGTTCCTTTATCTTTAAGCATCAAGATCCGGTCCACAACCATCTTGTCTATGAACTTATGAACCGTCTCGACCGCTTTCCTCAGCCCTTTCTCATACCCAATATCGAAAAACTTCATAGATTTCCACACAAACGGCGGAATCATGAACCGAAACAGAGTAGACTCTGTTGCTTCTTCAAATGCTTTAGCGAATGGAACTTCAGGTAGATCATCATCTAAAGTTCCCGGATCGTCACCGAGACCCGCAATACAGATATTATCAAACGTTAACCTTAAGAGAATATCTTGAAGATCAAAAACTTCTTGTGACTTTGAGAAACTCTCCATCACTTTCATGAGTTTCCTCTGTACCAAATCTCTAGTCGTCAGAAAAGAATGATCGACAAATCGAGTCGAATGCATCTCAGTTATGATAATCCGTCTCTGTTCTTTCCAAGATTCATCATCAGCATTAAAGATACCTTCTTCTAGCAAATCACGAAACCTCTCTCTGTAAAACTCTCCTTTTGGGAAGTTCTTGAAATTGGTTTTGAGCATGTACTCGATGTTTGCGGGAACACTTGTCATGGCTCCATAAGATCCCCCGAACCAGATTCCTTGGTAATCAAACGTTCCTCTGCTTCTGGTTAAACACCGTGTGACCCATCCGTACAAATCGTGAACTTGAAGGAAGAACTCGGGAGTGATCCCGAATACAGGCCATAGCACCGGTCCACCTTTGTTGATTAACTTCGCTCGCAAGCAATAGAAAAGAAAAAGACTTAACAATGCAATTGATACGTCTTGAAGACAGAGATGAGCAGAGATTCCATCTATCAAAGACATTACAGTTATTTTATTTGACATTCCTTTTCCCAGAGACTCGCTTTTGTGGTTCGTCAATACAAACATGAAAATTGAACTTTCAAGGGTTCTAGTTTGTGTCGTAAAGATATGTAAAACGAAGATTCGAAGTGACAATTCGTCATGCGTTTTATGCTTTTTACTTAAGAGTACACGTTTAACTGTTTAAACACGAAAAGTAATCTTTTGGGTTGAAAATGTAAATTGTGTGTAAGAGTGTAGGTTCCAATGCAAAATGAGTTACAAAAACAATGAAATTGAGAAAACCGGCAATTTTATAACTAAGCATTTTCATAATTATAATTAAAATTGCATACATAAACTAATTTGTGTACTAAATACATTTTCTGATTAGCATAGATAAACATAATTAACAATGTCAGTTTCTTTCAATTTACTACGCATTTTAACAGAACAGGTATGGTTAAACAAGAAAGCTTCTATGTCGACTTCATTCTGCTAGAAATCCCTCCAGACGGCTTATTTCAGTTCATCTTTGTAACCATTATCCATTATCAGTCTAAATGATGAAATTCTGAGAAAATGGAAGATTAAACTCACATTGCACTTGAATCTGAGCGTCAATTCAGGATTTTATCATTATCGAAACAAAAGTGAGAAATCAATATACCAGAAGACAGGTAACACTGTGAAAATAGTAATAAAAACACAGAGCTGTTAAATTCTGGCCAATTTTATCTTTGCTCCGGAAACTTGAACATCTCTCACTTTCATCTAAGAGAGTTCACCATTATGAAGCAAATAGTTCAATCTTCAAATACTGATTCAGATCTAAATCAACAAACTCAGATTCGTAATTTCTCAACATGATTCATCGATGGGAAAAACATACTGATTCAGATCTAAAAATGTATATGAATTGCAAACAAAATCATAACCATAATTTCTCAATAAGATTCATTGATGGCTAAAAAATACTGATTCATATCTTAATCACATCCAAAAACAGATTCGAAATATCTCAAAACGATTCATCGATGGCTAAAAATATTAGCCATCGGATTCGAGGTTGGTTCATCCGAAAGAATTCGAAGTCGCAGCCTATTGATCGTATTGAATGATTTGGATATACGCTTCCGGTGACACGCCCTTCAGGGTAAGTAGATTTCCCAGGCGAAGAGCGCAACGCCTTTCGAAAGCGATGTAAAAGAGCAAAAACAAAGACGGATTTGTAAACAAAGACGGATTTGTAAACAAAGCGGAAAAGAAAGAAGAAGATAGAATAACGACGGCTATGGAGGAGATCGTCTGAAGTTTTACGATTTAGGGTTTAGAAAGTCTCATTCTTATAGAAGACGTAGGGATGACGAAATTACAGAAATGCCATGGACCTTATTTTGAGGCCCATATTGTAGAAATTGGATCTTTGTAGTATATGTCTAAAATTTGGGCTCTCTTAGTAGAATTGTTCAAGTTGGTAAAAGGACAAACTGAAGTTACATAAACCTGATTTTTAAAAGATTAGATTTTTAAAAACCGATTTTAAATGACTGAAAACTAAATTCCTATGGGTTTTACATTTATTTGTAATCTAAAACCCTTTTTTAAAATCCAACGAATAAAAATTTATGAGTTAGAATCAATACTATAGTTTACATTTTTGTATTAATCATGTTCGTTTATCAATCGCATGAAGATTCGGATACAGTTACGGTAGATTTTTGTTTGTTTACTTGTTATAGGTAAATGCGACAGACGTTGCGTTAGAATCAATACTATAGTTTACATTTTTGTATTAATCATGTTCGTTTATCAGTCGCAGAAGATTCGGATACGGTTACGGTAGATTTTTGTTTGTTTACTTGTTATAGGTAAATGCGACAGACGTTGCGTTCTCCGTCGCAATTTTTTCGACTATTGATTAAAACATCGGTGCGACTAAAATTTGCAATCAACCGCAACTGCAACCATCGGTGATATACAAACAAACAACATCTATTGTAGCCACATCTGTAGTATTGATCGTAACCACAGTCACATCCGCATGTGCCGACCAAACCAACAACACTAATATAAAAAATTTATATATGAGAGCAGCGATTGAACCAATTGGTTATATCATTTGAGTATTTCGATTTCACGTTCACTTGTATCATATTGTATACTATGACCCCAGAAAAAAATCGACACATTAAAAATTATAATTGAATGATCAATTAATCAGATCAAAATAAAAATCCACATAAGCTTAGTTGGAAACAAATCATAAATGAATGGTCAGTTAAATATAAACATAAACGTACACATATTTTAGTTAATAAGATGTAAAAAGATTGAATGAATTATTGGTTGTATTATTTCTAATTCTATTTTATATGTGTGAAATTTGATTTTATTTTTTGTATGAAAATATTGAATTATTAATCCGGTCTATTGGGATATGAATAAGTAAAAAAATAATTAATAAGATGTTATTAAGAGCAATTGACAAAATAGTATTTTCTAAATTTTTCTTTTAAATTTAGTATTATTAATTTAAATTTTAAAAATAACATAAATTTTTAATATTAAAATTTTATAAATATGTTATTTAGGATATTACACTGTTAATTTATATATTTTAATTGATTTATAAATATATATATATATATAATTTACAAACCCCTGTAAAATTTATTAATTTTCAAATGCAAAATGTGTATTTTAATTAGTATAAATTTTCAAGATGTGTATTTTCACCAAGAAATATAACTAATGTTAAAAGAAACAAAAATTTTTTTTTAAAATTCGTCAATTCTACTGCCAACGTACGTCATTCTGAGGAATTATTGATCATCGATAATTTATACATCTGGTTTATTTATACATTTGATTTATTTATACAGCAGAAAATGGCAAATTTTAAGAATCTTAAAACTTTCTTTGTTTCTTTTAACATTAGTCATATTTCTCGTTGTGACAATATACACTCGGATTATCAAAAACTCAAGGACATTTATTTTCTCAGGTATTTCAATCGGTTCCCGATTGGTTCTCGCTAGAATATAATGAATTCTCGACAAATGAAATGATATTTTTGGTGTAAAAAAACTATTCCTCCGAAGAAACTGAAACATGAATTTTACATCCACCACCAATGGTTCATTGTCACGATAATTTTGGAGCAACGAGTCACTGTATCCGATGGAGTCACTGTACAAACGTGGGAAGAGAACGAAGCAAATTTCTTTCACTGTGTCCGATGATTTTGGCTAAGTTTTTTCGGGTTAATGGCCAAAATCAATGTGAATAATTACCGTCGTGATTATTTGAATTCGAATTTATTGACAGGGCATTATACCTTTTGAACGGTGATAAAATTTGAAGTTTTTACACGAATTCTATCATGAATATTTTTTTCAACCGAATCATTTGACATCGATACTAAACAGTAAAAAAACTATTGATTCATATAACATAATGGTAGCTGACTCAACGTGATAATTGATAGAAGAAAATGCAATTTAAAACGATGTTGTTTTGCACTTTAAGCAAAATGACGTCGTTTTAACTTACGATTAAAAAAATCAAAAAACTATAGTCCAACACAATGATCTCACAGATTCATAAAATTCATAAAATTCATAAAATCCAAAACACTACTGAAAGTACATCAAATTCATAAAATTCTTAAACATGCAATTGATGCAAATACCACGAAAAACATCGCATAACTAAATGCAAATCCAAAAAAAATTACGCAAAAACTATCCAAAATTCTAATATTTTATAAAACGATGTCGTTTAATTTGCACATACGGTTTATTAACTTTCACAGTGTCACATAAATTAACAGTTTTTAACGGTTTAGTCACGTCGTTAAAGTTGATAAAAACACTCATAATAGAATTGGTGTAGAAAATTCAAATTTTTTCACCTTTCAAAAGATATACCACATTGCTACTAAATTCGAGTTCAAATAATCACGACCGTAATTTTTCGCCCTCCTCCTGGTGTGATTTTCTATTGCCATATCACCAGATGAATAGTTTCGAACCATAACTTCCAATCTTGTTAAATTTCAATTATGTCCTAATCCCCAAAATCTAAACACAATTAAAAACAAATCACATTCACAGCTAACATCAGAAGATTAGAGTAAGCAGTCAACGATCACTTTCAACTCTGGCATGCACTGTATGAAAGGTGGATATAACTCCACGTGTCAATACCCCATGAATCAGAGGGAGATGCAGAATGTGAACATCATGGCACAGAGTCCTCTATTGTCTATTGTCACTTTTCACAGGTCACTGAATAAGACAGCTAATAAACACTTAGAACAAAGATAGTATTTGCCTGAAAAAGAATTCTTACATTTGGTCAACCCAATTTCTAATTCAATAAATATGTATTTTATTACTAATTTTCTTTTATTTTTATTAAATCAGAAACAAAAATAAATATACTACAAGAGTAATATATTAAAATATCATCATTTTAATTTTATTTTTTAAATTTTATATATTAAAAATAAATTTCCAAAAATAATATAAATTATTATGTAAAAATAATTATTTACGTTAAAAACTATATATAAAATTTAATATTTGATTTTATTTTTTATAATTTAGGTTTTAAATTTTTTCATTAACAAAATTTTTTATTTATTTTATTATTAAATTTGTAGTATTTTAAAATTTTAAATGATTAGTGATATTTGAAATTAAAATTTGAAATAGTGTTATTTCTATAATATGACAACTCTCTCCAATGGATTGTATGAATCACATATCTCATTTCTAACAAAATTTTGCACACGGAAATTGAAGAGAGAATAACACGATGTTATTAGCTCAAATGGCACATTATTTGATGATAAATTTAGTTAGATTATTCTTATATTTGTGGATCTAATTTTTTTTAAATAAGTTTGATAAACTACACTTTTTAAACTATTGTTTTATTTTATTCTTAGATTAAAAATCTGTTTAATTATGCATTTTTTCTAAAAAAGTATTATTTGTCAAACAAATAAAATACAGATTACATAAACATTAACTTTTTGTGTTATAGAACACCATATTAGATTATATACTTAGAAAAAATAATATAACGATACAAACGTTAATATTATATGTATGAAAGTTAGCAAAAACATTTTCTAAAAATCGCAAAACAAATAGGTAAAATAGAAAATATATTATACAATCTCAAAAACATATATATATATATAAAAATTATAGAAGACGCCTTAATAAAGACATTATATATAAGTGAATTTTAATATAAATAGTTTTAAAAAAGAGAGCTAATATTAGTTATCATAAAAGAAAAGAAGGAACTTTTATCATACTTGCATGTTTATAGATCGATATAGTCACCATTATAAATATTTTTTCTCAATTTTCAAATTTAATAATACGTTTTTCATTTTTTTTCCTCAAATTTTCCTTATAAAATAAAATAGTTTGATATTAAAAAAAAATTTTATACAAAATATTAAATTATTTTTATCTTTAATTAAAATTAATTTGATCAGTTTACTGATCTAACTACCAAAAATCTATATTCATACATTTACAGAAGAAATCCATTTTAGCTAATGTTTCCATATTTTATCCATGAATTTATAGAAAACAGCATTAATCTTTAAAAAAAAATAGCACATTTTTGTCATATTATTCTATCCCATATCACACAACTTAATAACACAAAACTAAATTTATTTTCAAATATATATTAATTTTTTAACTAAATTAATAACAATAACATATAATATAATTATTGTAATAATTTAAATTTATTTATATATTTATTTAAAATTCAACGTGGTGGTGATAATAATTTTTGTTAATAATACGTCTTATTTTATTAAAATATTTTTAAAAACAATTAACACAAAATATATAATGATTATGGAGATATGAAAGGTACTTTAGACAAACCTAAAAAAGCTAAAAAACTCTTGATTTAAATTAAACTTAATTATTGTTTAGCTAACTAAAAAACTCTTGATTTAAATTAAACTTAATTATTGTTTAATTAATTCATCCAAATTATTATATTAATAACAATGATATATAATGTAATTATTCTAATAATAACATTGTGGTGATAACAAGTCGATATAATAATTTTGTTAATGAAATATTAATATTTTTATTAATAACATATTAGAATATAAATTTATTTATGTTATTTAAATAATATATTAAAAATAATTAATAATGATTATGGAGATATGAAAGGTACTTTAGACAAACGTAAAAAAAACTAAAAAAACTCTTGATTTAAATTAAACTTAATTATTGTTTAACTAATTCACCCAAACTATCACTTTTCAGAACTTTGCATGAGAAACAGAAACAAGTCAAAAACGAGCAAAACGAAATTTAGATTGAAACAAACAAACAACTACAAAATTATGTCTACTTACATTTTTTTATATCTTATGGTTTACATTACAAACAAACACTTAGAAAGATGTCTCTCCTTCCACGGAGAAACTCCGGTCACCATCTATGCTACTGCCGGAAAGTTCATCTTCTTGACTGTTATCATGGTCACTGCCACTCACCGATTGATCTTGACCGTCCATTGGCTCAAGATGACTATGATTGAGTTTAGTACAGCCGTTGATGTTGATAGAGACAGGTTCTGTTAACTGCTTTCCGTCTCGTGGAGGCGAGAAGACCACTGGAAGGTATAGCTCAGCCTCGCATGGAAACTTCGAGCTCTTGAAGTGTTCCTTTAGATCCTCCAAACCCTTATTTTTTACCATGAAAAGTAACAAAATAAACACATTGTTACCTAACTTAAACTTTGGTATATGTTTATTGAAAACAACAATGTATATACCTGAACTCTGGCATATGTGACTTGACAAATCTTACGTGAATTAAAAACCTCCCAACGTTGAAGATGAAACGCCTTGTAAAGCCTCCAAGCTGCCTCTGGAGATGTCATGTTCACAAAACCATAACCAACATTGCACTTGTTGCTAATATCACCAACAAAGAAAAGAGTTATGATGTTAGTAAGTTCTAAACATATAGTTGCTACGATACATTCTAATAGATTTTCGATGTTTGATTACTTGAAATCCATTGGAAGATACACAAAATCGTAAGAAGAAAAGGGTTGATGATGAGACTCTTGTTCGTTGTTCTCTTCGGTGATCGCTTCGTTGATGTGAATGCAGTGATTGTCAAGCATATTCAACAGCAGCTTTTGACTATATAAAGCAAAAACATTGAACCTTAGAAAAATCAAATGGAATTTAATAAAACAAATTACCTACAAGAATCTGATACATAAGAGCATCCAGGAAAATGTTAGTCAATTAATGTATAATCAAACAAGAAGATAATTAAAAGCTTGATGGAACATAACATTAGAGAATTTTATCTAGAATAAAAATCTTTTGAATATATATAAACAGCATCTTACTTAGCACACGAATCCATGTAAATATTTTAATCAAAGCTTAGAAAGATCTAAATCTTTAACAATCCTAGAAAAAGCTTCGAACTTTAAATCCATAAAATTACTTTATTGAAAGATTTAGTCATTAACCATCTTAAAGAATAAATTATATTATACAGCCGAACCTGTACTTGTTTGGTATGTTCTTGATCATCAAAGTGGTACGTGGATCTCTGCAACTCGGATCCGCCATTGTTTCTTCACTGATAAGAAACTGACTTAGCTCCATGTTCTTCATCTGTCTTTTCTTCCCCCATTTAGCCACATTCTTGCTCTTTGTTTCGCATTCCACTTCTCGGGTCTTAACATCATCATGATCAGTGATACACAACGAACCCATGGAAGCTTCAACAACAACAACTCCATCATTAGGGCTCATCGCATTCTTGTTTTTATCTTTCATGGTTGTTACACATTGCCTCAAAGGAGGAGTTAGAATTGGTGGTGGTTGATGAAGCTGTAGCTGTGGTGGCCTAAATGACCTGAACTTGTTCTTAAGTCCACCTGGTCGGCTAAATTCGATCACTACTTGCTTCCCACAAATCTCTTCACCATTCATTCGATCAAAAGCTTTCTCTGCATCTCTTATATCAAAAAACTCAATGAATCTTTGATATTTCTTGTACGGCGTCTCTCTCAACTCTTTCACCGGACCTGACACAAAAAAAACTACACTATCATATATTGTCTATATTCAAAAGCTAAATGCTCATATCATGTAAAACAAAACCATGATTCATTTTAATATATTGTAACGAGAAATGTTTTAGTCTTTGAAAATGTTTTAATTCCTGACATATCCACAAATCGAGGAAACAAAACTAAAAAATCTAACAAAACCAAGACATAGAAATTCACAACAACAAAAAAACCGTACCGTAAACTTGGAAAATCTGTCTGAGAGCAATGGAAGAGACTTGAGGGTCTAAGTTGAATATCACCAACGTTCCTTGGTTACAACCTCCAGGAACGGCGGATGTAGCCGGAACTATAAACTGGGCCCACACAGGTCTACCGGAAACAAACCCACGCGCCGATGAAGAAGAAGAAGAAGAAGAAGACGGTGAGCTCCAAACACTTCCAACGCCGTCACCGAGACTAGCTTGTTGCTGCATGTGTCTACCGCAAACCTCACGTACCGCTCTTTTAGCGTCACGAAGATCGTAGAAATGAACGGTGACGATTCCTTCTGAGATTCTCTCCATTTGCACACCACGCAAGTCACCGAATATCTCCAAGTCACGTCTCACCGTCGACTCGGTGACGTTACGCGGCACGGAGATTAAAGATACAGATCGCGTTGGCGAATTTGACAACGGAGGAATCCGTTGAGATGCCGAAACGCCGTTAAAACACGGACGCGGTAGCGGAGGCGGTAGAGGAGGAGGAGGAGGAAACATCATCGGATGTGGTGGGAGATTGAAAAACGTGAAAACCCTCGGTTCCGTTGGAGGTAATCCGTACGACGACGGAGGTGGCGCCGGCTGAGGAGTGTACGGAAAGTAAAAACGGGAGGAGATAGGGTTTAGAGGTACGAACTCTTGAGCATGAGGGTCTAAATTTCCGGCGAACGGAAAAGCTTTAGAATCTTCCATTATTAATAAGGTTTTTACTGGAGGAATGATTTTTCCGGCGAAAGTGAAGGATTCTTGTCTGTTGATCACTTCGTCTCTCTCTTTTCTATACAGACAAGACAGTAGAAGAGAACAAATGTGTATATTTGTTTTTTTTATGTCTTTCCAATTTGTAAGCATTTAAGTTTCTCGAAAATGACTGTTTAAAAGAAATCGGATTTATCCTTTTGTGGAAGTTACGTTAATACCCCTACTTACTTTTTGTAGCTTGGCTTCTTGATTTACGAGGCATATTATGTAAGTAAGATTAAAATCCCTACGCGACACGAATACTGAGTACGTGGAAAATGTTCATCTTTAATTTTCGATTTTTTTTATTATTTGAGATTAACCGTGTACAAATAATCTGAACCGAATAAATCGAACCGAAACCGAATCAAAAAACAGATTTTGGTTGGTATTCAGTTATAAAGAAATAATTGAATAGGTATTATTTTGGAAAACCATGATTATTGGTTACTAACCGAAATCGAATTAAAAACTGAAATAATATCCGAAAAACCAAATTATTTTTGGTTATGTTCGGTTATCTAAAAATATTTCGGATATTTTGATTATTTTTGGTTATTTTTGGTTATTTTGGTTATTTTCAGTTATTTTTAGTTATTTTCGATTATTTTTTGGTTATTTTCGGTTTTTGAGCTAGTTTGGTTATTTGGTTATTTTTTGGTTTTTAAATTTTTATAACCAAATTGACCGAAACCAAAATATAACCGAACCAAAACTGAACTTAAATATAAAAATAATCGAATGAATCTTGCATTTTACCAACCAAAAAAATCAAAATCGAAAATAACCGATCGAAACTGAATCGAATATCCGAATGCACATGACTATTTAAGACTTTGTGAAGAATAGATATATTAAAAATGTGATCACTTAACAATTTGTGTTTGATAATTCGATAATGGCAAGAACCTTTTTGGACTGTCGAAGCATTTAATTTGAAGATCTTTTCTCGTTTTTTGTCTTAACTCAGTCATCATTCCAAGGATAAGAGAATTCATATTAAATCACTTTAAAAGTTATTTTGATTTGTTGAAATAAGTTGAGATTTAATTTATTAGAATTTTTATTTTATAGTTGAAATCTATCTATGGTTTATTTTAATTAGTCATATATATAAATATGTGTAAATAAAATGCAATAGATTGTATCAATCTATACCATTACAATTAATTTACTCAAATAAAACCAAATAAATTTTACAAGAAGGAGACTAAGAGATTAAGGAAGAGATAAAAAAAAAATAGACTAATACATTAAAATAGCACAATTTTAAATTTATTTTCCAAATTTAACAAAATAAAACTAAAATTCCAAAAATAGCATAAACTATTATGTGAAAATAGTTATTTACTTTAAATAAAAATATATATATATAATTAAATCATAATGTTTGCATTCTATATTTGAAACAAAAATTGGAAATAGTTCTATTTTAGTCAATTGTTCAAAAAAATACTATTAACTTTTAATATTTTTCCTACCATGTAGCATCGTTTTAGAAAAAAAATTGTGATATGGATAGCCCCAAATGCCTCCAATAGTCACTTTTATTTAAAATAGATCCTAAGTATTTTCTATAAATATTTTTTTGACTATATTTCAAATATATATAAGTATATATATGGTGTGTGTTTATCATTTGAATGAAACAAACGAATATTTTATATTTAAATTTATACACACAACATACACATTGAGTAATCTCAAATAGTAAATTATATAGTCCATTTTATAATGTGAATATCACATTAAATAAAATGTTTAGGTTTTCCAGGATTGTAATCTATCTATTCAGTCTCATTCGAAAAGAATAAAAAGATGCATACATGCATACAAAAAGAATAAAAAAGGCATACAAAAACTGACACGAAAATCAATATAATAGTGCCAACTATGAGCAATGAAGATCACGGAATAGTTTGTAAAACTTGGACAGATGGGAAAGTCAAAAAGAGCACTAAAAGGAAGTACTCGAATTCTCACTAAGCTTAGTTGAAAGCTATTTTATGGAAACCCTAAGAGAGACGAATTTCAACGAAACTTCGATATCTTCTATCCAAGCCCGCCCTCAAGGCCTACGAGGAATGCCCTCGACAGGGCTTATTATGAACCGAAGAGTCAAGTTGGTAAAGATCCTCTTGATGTCAATTAGCATAGAGCAAAGTGCAGTTGTATAAATAATTGTAAATTTTTCAACTACGTTACTAGTCGCATAAATGTTATAATTTGGCGACCACAATGCGACTATTATCATTTGTAATGAACGTTTTACGGCGATAGTGTGTATTCATAACATACCCATAAAATAATTATATACGACTGAATTGCGTATTGGAAAAATATATGTTCTTTTATGTTTTTTTTGTATCGCAAGAGATGAATCTTGACGTGAACGGACGCTTTGTCATTAAAGTGTGATAACCTTAAGGAGAAAAAGCTTTTTGATTGATTTGTTTCCTCAACTCGTAAAGGCAAAGAAAAAAGGGATCCGCTTTGAATCAAAACGTTCTTTCTTCTCTTATGAAATTGATAGTTTGTGAGAGAGATGCAATAACTCGACTGTAAAAGTCCACCAGGTCCGTAGAAGAATCAGTATTTCTCTAAGCAAACTGTTTGGAGGACGAAATATATCATACTAGACTTTACCGAGGAGAGAGAAGGGCGGATGAGCCGATGACAACAACCGCTGAGGAGAATTGTTGGAAGTGGGTTTCCTACCTTCAATATCAAACCCGATCCAAACTAGAATCGGCTCAATAATTCGATTTCAAAAAAGGTTGTTGGTGTTTAATGGACATCCGAAAATAAGAGGAGAACTAGATTTATATCTACGTTTTGCGTAGAGAAAAATATTTGCAAATTATATAATAATTTTATTAATAAATGTAAATTACATATTTATATAATTTTAACTCTGATTTAAAATTATTTTTAATATTAATTTTTGTATATAAATTAAGAAAATCAAAATATTTGTTTTTTACGAAATTAATAGTATTTTTTGGTTAATTTAATAAATATATTAATTATATAATCAAATTAATAGCAATGATATATATTAAGTATTAAATAACAATGATATGAAATTATTTTTTTAAATGTTTGTTAAATAATAGGGTTGTTCGTTTCGTAGCCGCAAAAACCTGCGGCTGCGTCATGCGGTCAAACGTTGTTCGTTTGACTGCCGTAGGTTTCTGCGGTCAAACGCTGCGGTCGACCGCAGAAAGCTACGGTCAAAAATTTTAATCGCTGCGAAATTATAGTGTTTGCGATCAAACAATTGCGATACAACATGCGGTGACAACCTGCGACGATCAAACGAACAACAATATTACAGCGTCTAACCTGCGACCTGCGGCCAGACGCTGCGACAGACAAACGAACAGCGCTAATATATTAAAATATTAAATAGTTTGTAGTTGGCCGATTTCGCTGCTAAGCTTAAGTTTTTTATCCCTATAATCGTTTGCACACTCGAAATACAAGTTGTTCTATTTGTTCTTATCAAAGAACAACTAGTTCAACAACAACCCCACCGAAGAACACCTCTTCAAACCTCACAACCTCTCAAGATTTATTACACTGCCGTCAAACAGAATCCCAAACAGAAAACAGAAGAACGAGAAGACAAAAGTTAGGTCTTTTTTGGGTTCTTAAACAGTGTAAGGCAGAGTCTTAACACCTAAGGATTTTTTTTACGAGTCCAAGATTGCATTAAAGATTCACAAAACCTTTAATATGCTTGATTATTATAATTTACAAAACGCTAAATTAAATATAATATAAGAATCAAAGATCTTAATATAAAAGCAATCGCTTTTTGGAGTATAAGAAAGTGTTGTTAAACACGAAGTAGTGACCAAACACACGTGCACATGAAAATCTCGGTTCGAGAAGAAGACTCCCCAATACCAACGACCAAACCCATAATCTTGGTTTTCGTTTTCTATTTGTTTCTTTTTGTTTTTTAATAAAATATTGACATTACTTATTCCATAAATACTCCAAATTACATAAAATTTATCTGAATGAATAATGAGTAATATTTTAAAATATCATATTTTTAAATTTTTATTTCAAATTTAACACTCTAAACTTAAAATTTTAAAAATATCATAAATTATTTTTTGAAAATACATATTTACCATAAATAAATTACAAATATGATTAAAATAGGAAAATTGTGTAAAATATCACTTTTTAAATTTTTATACAAATGTAACATTAATCATTTAAATTTTTAAAAATAGCACAAATTTAATACTAAAATAATTAAAAATATTTTCTTAATAAAAAAAATTAAACTCTAAATTGGAAAAAGTGAATCCAAATATTATATTCTAATTTTATATATAGTTTAGTTTAGGTAAATAATTATTTTATATACTAATTTATGCTATTTTAGTAATTTATTTTTAATATGTTAGAATTTGAAAATACACTTAAAAATATTATTTTAAGGTATTTAGATTTTTTTCCAATTTAAAATTTAACTTTTAGATGTTTACAATATTTTAATATTAAATTTATATTATTTTGGAAATTTAAACTAATAATATTTTATATTTTTGTGGTTTGCGTTGTACTTCTGGTCGTTGCTAGTTAAAAAAAAAAAAGTAAACGTACTTCTATATAAAGAGTTTATGTTTTATTCAGTTCATTTCTGACTATTCTCCATTTGTTATGGATTGTGGTACATATTATCTTCTGTTTTATTTAATTAAGGTAATACCACTTTTATTTTCGTGACACATTCAAAAGACTATTTATACGTTTTTCCACATGAAATATTTTGTTCTCTTGAAAGATATTATGGCTTTGAAGTTGCTTCTAACCATGGAAACATTTTTCTATTAAAACTGAATATATATTCATTGTGCTTTTGAAGAACTTATTTAGTTTACTTTTGGTATTAAGCTATCGGTTGACCTCTCGGATGCGGAATGGTAATAGGTGATCACTCGAAGCAATTCAATCCCGCCAATTCACGTTTACTCTCGGGCAAAAGATGACGGTCAATATCTCATCTCTTTTTCTTACCTAGCATTTGCGAAAATTAGTCGAAGTCTTACCGTGATTTATGAATGCCACCTGGTTGATCATATACTCTTACATTGCGTTTAAGTCTGTCATTATGATTCATTATCCGTGGGTCTCGTCCCGTTTATCTGTTGCAGGGCGGATGCGGGTCGAAAAATAAAAATTTCATATGTAGGACAGGTGCATGTTGGAGTTTTGGTATAACAGGGCGGATGCAGATTTCGTTT
Source organism: Pugionium dolabratum (assembly GCA_018901945.1). NCBI lineage: Eukaryota > Viridiplantae > Streptophyta > Magnoliopsida > Brassicales > Brassicaceae > Pugionium > Pugionium dolabratum. The sequence goes on from JAEVFF010000354.1 coordinate 207,054, forward strand.
TATTATTTTGCGGATTAGCGGGTATCCATAAATTTTGGGTCAAAATCAATTAACCAAATTTTGCGGATCGCAGATCACCCGCAAACCCGCTAGTTTAATGCGGAGCAGATGCGAGTTTTAAAAAAATGACTCACGGATTTTACGGATAAAAAAAAATTATGAAATTTTTTTTCAATCCACCGCAAGGCAAGTCATGCGGGTGGATCCGACCCCCTTGACATGACTAAATGCGTTTGTAAAGCAGCCATACATTTGGCAGCAATTTTGTTGTCTACAAATGTCATAAACATGTTTAAATTGATTGTCACTTTATACGAGATATGGTATAAACAGAACCATTGCTACTCTTCATGTATCAATTTATAATCAATTAGTCACTAAAGCACTTGTCTAAGAAGAGTTTGACGAGGTTGTTTTGCAATTTGGACGTTTAACATGTTTAATTTTAACTTATTATATGTCTATAGTTTGTATTCTTCCAAATCTGTTGGAAAAAATGATTAATAGGCCATGCTTTTTTTTAAAGCGATATAAAAAGTCAATTCTCAAAAATACTATAAATAGTTTTTATTTTTTAAATAGCATCTATAGTTTTTATTTTTTTTAAATAGCATCTATAGTTTTTATTTTTTAAATAGCATCTATAGTTTTTATTTTAAATATCATTAAAAAAATTTTAAAATACTACAAAAATAAATTTTAAATTGAAATCATAAAACCTAAATTCTAAACATTAAAACCTACACATAAACTTTTTGTATTTTAAAAATTAAATTGTTGTATTTTGAAAGAAAATAATTTTTTTCATGATATTAAAAAAAAGTAATATATTAAAATAGCACATTTAAATGTTTGTTCTAAATATATCACACTATATTAAAATCTCAAAAATCACAAATATTTTATGTGCAAATACTTATTTACCATAAATAATTCATAAATAAAATTAAAATATTATATTTAATCCTTTTTTCTAATTTAAAATATATATTTTTTCTATTAAAATATGTTTTGAAATATTTTAATATTAAATTAATATATTATTAAAAACTTAAACTAACTATAATACATTCGGAATAAAATTTAAAAATATTATTTTGACAAAATTTTCAAAATAAACTATTGTTAATATTTTAAGAAAACATATTTTTGTGATAGTGTAAAATATTTCTCTATAAAGATAATTATAACTGAGAGTTACTTGTGACTCAAGTATGTGGATAGTTGTCTTGTGGTGTCGATAGAGTTAATATAACTTAATAGTTTTAGTGAAGCAAGATTTGTATCTTTGAGCAAGACCAAACATCCCAAGAGTGCCTCCAGTATGAAGCATTACTATAATGCTCGATTTCTCATCCTGCGCAAGCTCTGTTGCCGTCTCCCAAGCAGCTAAAGTATACATTGGATCCACCAAAACTCCAGTCTCCTGCGCAATTCTCCGACACATCTCCACTTCTCCTTCCAAGACCTTCCCAAATCTGCAAGAGATAGTTGATAGATCAAATCATCATAAAGCTTCAAACTTGGGAGTGAGAAAATGATCTGCTTTTGGGCTTATCAAAGAAGAACTTGCATACTTTCTCGGGTGTTGACGATCTACCCATTTGATCATATCTAAGTCTCTGCAAAAGATTGTGTCAAGAAACTGTCTCGTAAACTCTGCTATCAAGCGATCTTCATGTCTCTTGCAATTTTCGAGACTATCAGCTAGCATTACTGCATTGATCTCCCATGGGAGTCTGAGAAGAATTTTAAGTGATGGAAAAAGCTTCGGTAAATGAAAAGGAAACAGATACGATTGAGTATCAATAAATCTTGTGAAACAAAGCCTAACCCTAAAGACATAGCTGCAACTCCTAAACCCACAGCAGTTGTTCCAGTACCAGCATCAACTACAAACTTTACCCGCCTCTTGCTCCCAAGTAAGTGGTCTTGTGACAAATACTGCACTAACCGAAACATACCTGCATCGTGACAAAGCCCTTGTTAACAACTACGCATAGACAATATAGTATTGGTCAGTTCTTCCACGGTGTTTTTGTCAACTACCTAAATGATATCCAAAGTTGATGTTTACCAAGTAATGCAAGCGCATCTCCGGCTCCTTCATTGACAATCAAAACCTTTCTAGGAGAAGTTTTAGAACTAAAAACAGCATTCGTAGCTTCAAAGCCCTCAACAAGGTCTTTAGTCCATAAGACAGAACCATCTTCCCCAGCGACAAGATCCGCTTGAGTTCTCAGCATTTCCTCTCTATTCGCATACCTCGATCTTGGAATATACTGAACATTTCCATACATAGTTGAAACAAGGTTATAACCAGTCAAAACCTCGGGCTGTTCTCCACGCAGTAGCAAATGTGATCTTATACCTCTTTCGGCACACGAAACAGCTGCAAGAAAATAAGCAGCTGATGTTCAAAAACCTAATTCGGTTTTAGTTAAATCTAATAAATTAAATAATCAAACTATTACCAACTGCAGCTGTATGTGCACTTTGACAACCTCCACATGTAACCTATATACAAAGGAAAATTCTAAGCTTTAAATCTTTTCCAAAGGACCCAACTGAGAAATGTTGTATGAGAAAGGAACTCATTCTAACCAAATCAGTCACTTTGTGGTCTTGAAGAAGTGGTAACAAAGCATCAAGCTTTCTAGCTTTGTTACCATTTACAAGAGGATGTAAAAGATCATCTCTCAGAATGTAAAAATACGATCCTCGATTTCTCTTCGACACTTCATCTCCGAGATTTGGACAAATGTTGTTCACGAAGGAGAATTTGTCGATTCCTTGTTCCTTAAATGTCCCTTTACCAGAAGAAACACTGATTTGCTGAATTGGTGTTGCAGGACTTCGTAATCCCCATTTCCTATCAAGTAATTTCGACACAAAGTCTCGTGAATCGAGCTCGGAAATGGGAATCCCCTGAAAGATAAATTTGTTTTCTGAAAAATTAATAAAACCCAAGCTAAATTCAAGATTTTTCTAGAGTGGGATTTCGATTTGAATAAGCAAATGCCTACAAAATTTCTCCAGAAAAATATAATTGCAATTGCAAACGGGTATTATCAGAAGTGACGAAAACCAAAAAAAACGAACTTTTGTTCCATTTAAAGAGCAGAAATGAGGAAAAGTAAACCTGAGAGGAATGAAAGTGATGAATATGCGATTTCCCGGTCACCGCGGAAAAGGTTGACCGTTGGACCTTCATTGTGGTTTCTCTGCAAAATTTTCTATCGGCTAAAGAGTTAATGGAGGCGATTCACACGCGCGCAATTAGTCTCAGAAGTTTTTACCCTATTGGGACGTGAATAACACGCGCATACATGGGCTTGGCCTTCGAAAGCGCACGGCCCATATCGTTTTGTTTGGGTAAGCACGGCCCATCTCTGTGGCCCCAATTTGTCCATCGATCTCAGTAGGACTGGCCGTTCGGGTATCTATTCGGGTTTCATTCGGGTATCTATTCGGGTTTTGTTTGGGTTTTTTGGGTTTTTGAATTTTCGGGATCAGAAGTATAAGACTCATTCGGATATTTATAGATTTTGGGTCAGATTCGGTTCGGATTTCTCTGAATTCGGATTCGGTTTGAATTTTAAGATTCGGATTGATTCGGATTTTGAATATGAGTTTAGATTGGTTCTAGTTTTGTACCCAAAATAAACATAGATATAGATTCGGGTTAGTTCATATTTTTATCCGAAATGTACATATATTATTTTAAATAACCAAAATAACAAAATATTAACTGTCAAAAGTAAAGTTTAAATTGTCAAACTACTAATTTATGTCTAACCATAATATCTTTTTTCAGATTTACATATATATATATATTATTGGATAAATATGAACTGTAGTTAATAGATTTTTGTTTTTAAATTTTTAAAATTAGTAGATAAACTTTTAAAAAATTATTTATAAAAAATAATAGTTTTCTGACAATATTTAAAAAAATAAAATGAAAAATTTCTAATTAAAAAAAAGTTAGTAATTTAGATTTTTTAAATATTACAAAAACCAAAATTCAAATTTAAAACTAATCAATTAACAAGATGTGAAATATTTAATTTATATATATAAACTAAATCCGGTCATGTTTTAGATTTTGGGTATACTATAACTTAAATCCGAACCCAAAATACTATTCCGATATACCCGAATTTGAACCCGAACCCGAATCCGAACCCAAAGTATTAAAGAAACAAAACACATTCGAATATTTTAAAAATATTCATATCTGTTCGGATTTGGATATTTCGGATTGGGTAGGGGTTCTAATTTTGGGTTGGGTTGAGACCAACCCTAGATTTCACTATTCACAAATTTGGATTTAAAAAAAAAAGATAACAATAATACTAGTTTCTCGTGGATTATGTTACTCACAAGAACATTTCTTCACCTGTTTACTCGTATTCTTTGAAATATATTATCATAATATTAGTAATTTACAGAATGTTCTTTTAACATGAGAACATTTCTCTAAGTAATATTTAATAATTTTGTTATCGTCCCATTTTTAGCGATGTACACGAAGAAGGGACGATCAAAATATTTGTACATCTACAAGAATTATATTACAAATATTCATTCAAAAAAAAATCAGTATTATCAATTTCTTTAAAGTTTATACGCCGATCACAACTCAGAACAAGAAGAACGATCCAGCCATTGCAGCAACGACATAAGAGAAGCAAATCGAAGCAGTGACGACATTTCCAGAGGTTTCTTGAGGCGGTGGATAATTTGCATAAGAAGAATCACTTCCAACAGGTCCAGCGACAGCCACATCATCATCTCCAACCGGTGCATCGTCGTCGGTTGTTCCAATAGCATTGTCATCTCCTGGAGCCTCCGCGACACCAGTATCTCCGTCTTTCGGAGTTGTACTGGTGGGAGATGCCACGGTGGTTGATGATGGTTTATCAACGGCTGATACGATCACTGCAGAAACGACGACCATGACGAGGACGAAAGGTACGTGAAGGCGCGCCATTATTTTTTTTTTTAACTAATTATAATCCCCAAAAAAACTTTTTTTAAAACGTTTTATGGGTATTTTGCTTTATTTATTTACTTAATTAATTTTCTGTAATCGTGGAATGAAGCTCTTTATTTATATAGTTGACAATCAAAGTGCGAAGAAAACGACGAAATTTAAGGTTTACCGAAAATATTAACGGTTTGAGTGAAATGCAATTACATATATATATCTTCTATTTCTAAATTAAGCAATTTTTTGTTTGTCTTAATCTTATCAAATATAGCAAAATAAATTAGCGTTTTTAATTAAGAAAAAATAAAGTAAGATCATTATGTGTATAGATTTGTAATTGTCATTTACTTAATTTACTATTGTTTTGTATAATTTGTGTACGAATTTTAAATTAATTTTCATCAAAATTAATATAGGAAAATATAGATTAGATGAACATCTTAAACAACATTTAATGTAAAACTAGAAATCGACCCGTATGCATAATTATTTAATTATAATATTTATTTTTGTGAATTTAATTAAATAGTTTGTAGTTTATAATGTGTTAAATTTATAATTATAATATTTGTTTTATAGAATATTTGTATATAAATATAAATACAAAACTTTAAATTGTTATATGTACTATTATAATTAGTTTATTTTTTTCAGGTAAAAAAGTTATTTAGGTATATTAATAAAGATTTAATTTTAAACATTGGATTTTCTAATATTCATGAATATAATTTGTAAACTATGAATGTAAATGTTTACAATTTGTTAAATTGCTAGATATATTAATATAGTTAATTTATTTGTTTTTAAATAAAAATTATTCAAATATATTAAGAAAATATGAATTTTAAATATTAAATTTCATAATAATAATGCACATTTTAACTTTTTATATATTTGATATTTATTTTTTAAATTAGTTTTTACATTGACATTTGAAATAATATTTTATAAATTAAATGTTATTTTTGAAATATATTTGCAAAATAATAATGTAAAAATAATTTATTTTACTTCTATGTTTTTTCTTGATTCGGTTAATCCAAGCTAACCGAAACTCAAACCGAAACCGTTATACCGAAGTCGCCCTTGTTTAAGCCGTTCTAAGTGTTTATACAATTGAAATAGAAATTGATCATTACAATAAATGGATTTAAAATGAAATTATTCGACAATTATTAACAACATGACCTAAAACTTGACCCATGAACAATTAGAACAATCTAAAACAAACACTATACAATGGAATGTTAAGACAAAGTTCCTTAACTTATGTTCCCCCTTTTGTACAACCTGTTAAAGTCTTATAAACCTTAAAAGAAGAAATAACCGCAATTTTCCTTGCGTTTTTCTTGATGTCAAACGCATTTTCCTGCCAACAAACCGCTAAATCCTCTAGCTGAGATCGATATCGACTTGTTCTGGTACACATCTTTGAGTTTGGTTACGATCAAGCTCTGTTCCAAGCTGACCCTTATCGCCCGCACCAAACGCGAATAACTTCCCTGATTCGGTTAACGCAAACGTATGAGCGTTCCAGTATATCGAGTTCGTTAGACTAACCTCAACCATCTTCTCATTCGCTTGTTTCAGCGATTTTACTACTGCTGGACTAAGAACGTTTGCATATCGATTACCCTGTTAAAAATACGTTTTGTAACATTTTATCAAATGTTTGATGGAAACACATTATTATAGGAAAGCAAACAAAAGACTTAGTTAAGTGCTAACCTGTTCATCAACGGCTGGATGGTGACCAAGACTAGAGGATTCACCGCAACCAAAGGAGTAAACATCGCCATCGTCTGAGACCACAAAAGTAGTGTAATCTCCTGTTGCGACATGAACTGCTTTTACATGGCTTAGACCTTCAACAACTTTTGGGACTGATTCACATTCCTCGTTACCGTGTCCTAAGCAACCGTATCTTCCCCAACCCCAAGTGCACACTCTTCCGTCCTGACCTACCACCGCGGCATGCCAAGCACCTGCTGCAACCACCCTTGGCTGGAAATTCAATAGCTGAAACTGCTCAATAACCCGAGGATACTTCTCATCCGTTCTTGACCCGTGACCAAGTTTGCCTCCCAAACCGCAACCAACCGAGTAAACCGACCTTAAAACAAGCGTGATATTGCGTCAGAGACGTTGTAGACATGTACATAATGTGCATTGCACATTAATCCATAGAAAAATCACAAAACTTGCAGGATCCATATTGTTATAAAAAGTTTTTATCATACGAATATGACCTACATTTTGAATATTGACATGACCAGATAGTGTTAGACCGGTCTAAAGAAGATAGTTAACCAGAAAAAGTGTATAAAAAGGAACTCACATGCCATTTGGTTGACAAGCTAAGGCAAGAAGGTAGCAATAACCAGCAGCAATTTGCACAACGGGTACATTCTCGAGCGGGCCTAACAAAGGACGGGGCTCAACATCTGCAGCCTCAGTTTGGTGTCCAAGTCTCCCGTCGTTTCCCCACGAGAATGTATAAACCTTTCCTTCTCTGGAGAGAATAGCAGTAAAGAAATTCCCAATAGCTGCTTGCACAACAAATATGTTCTTTAGAGATGTTACGAGTTGAGGATTTGTAACCGGTTTAGTCCCTTGCCCTCCGTATTCAACTTCACCAAAAGAATGTTTTCCGCATGTATAAACATTCCCGTTATCGCTTATTAGCATTGTCTTACCAGCACCAGCAGCTGCATGAATGATTCGGATTCCTTGCAAGGATCTGCACAACACGATAACACTCTCGGTGAAACCATCTTCCGATTTTGTGTTATATACTTCAAGATTGATGTCAATAAGAATAACCTGACGGGCAAAATCCTAGCTTCTTCCTCGGTATGGCCATGTCCTAGCTGTCCAGAGTTATTATAACCGAAAGTATAAACTTCGCCTTTTGATGTGATGGCGATACTATGACCAGGACCAGCAATTGCTTGAGATTTCTCTCTTCGACAACACGCTTCACCAGCCAGCAAAAACCTAAGGACCAATTTCCATGATCCTCCACATCTACGTTTCATTTCTTGACGTTCTTCTTCATTCATCGGCTTGAAAATCACCCTTTTATTACACATGTCGAGAGCAGCGAGCTCAGATAGCGATAAATTACAGTCCGGGGCAAAGTTTGCTGGCTGGCTAAAGAAGGAGCATGTTGCCTAAAACAACAACAATCTAATCAGCAGAAGCATCAATTCCTGACTTCTTTTCCAAAATGGAAATTGGGGAATTTTGTTAACTTGCCTCTAGATTTGCTAGATCACGAGGATCCAAGCTACATTCAGTGAGAACATGAAGCACAATGGAAGGGTTAGCTGCTAAAGGAAACTCTCCAGGAGTTGAGTCTCCAAAGCAATGGTGTTTTTGCCTCTGAAATGGAGTCACAGGAGGAGAAACAGTCGAAACCGGTTGCTCGGGTAAGTTATGATACTGTAAAGCCGGAGTTCCACTCGTCGTTGCATCCATTTTTGGACACAGATTATCTACAAATCACGAATAAAACAAGTCACATTTTGATTTGCCTGAAATAGGACAAACACACAGAAACTAGTTGAGATCCAAGTCATAATTCTCAAACTAGTCAAAGTAGTAAGGGTCGCAATTTATGGGTTAAAACAAGCAAAGTTGAAACCCCTTTTTTGGAAAATCAAGAACAAACAAAGAATATGTAAACAATCAAATCAAATCAGCCAAACCATGAAAGAAGGAAACCTGGAAGAGAAGAATAGTAATCAAAAATGATGAGGAAGATTCGATAAGAACAAAATAAATCTGAAAAGAAAGAAAGAATAATGGATCTGATACAGAAGATATAAGAAAACTGTTTGTCACACGCAAAGGACTTCTCCTTCTCTTCTGCATACGTAAACCCAATTTTTGACCTTATCATCATCAACAGAAACCCAGAAAATCAAATCAGCTTTTGATTGAACCAACCCATCAGAGATATCAATTAATATGGGCAAAATGTAAATACCACAACTTGATCATTACCCAGATTTTTCAATTATCGAAGGAAAATTAGATTACTTGTTAAGAAAAAGGGGAAATTTATGAAAACCCATCTGCATCAAACCATCATTATCATCATCATCAATTCATCATCCAACAAGAATCGAACCTCAGAATTTACAGACAGCCAAAGTGGCTTTCTTTGTTTGGTTTTGTTGTCTGATCAGAGCATATAAGAAAGAGGGATACTGAAGAATGATCGGAGAAAGAGAATTAATTGACGGTGAAGGAAAGGAATCGAATTTCAAAACTAAACCTAAAATATAAAAAATCCAAATTGCTATTTTAGATTTTCCTCCTTGGAAAAAAGTCTGCAAATTTCGCTTTGAGGAAGTGAATGAAGAAGAAAGAAAGATGTGGTGTCTCTTTATGCGGTTTTATAAAGCAAATAGATCTGTCTGAGACAATATTTCTGATAAATTGTGATTGTATATGTATGGATATGTGTTATATATGTTTGATTGTAATGGTGTATAACATCATGATTCATACATATATGCATGTGTAAATACGTGTGCATCCAGAACAGAGTTTGAGTGGTAGAACAAGTTATCCATCCAACGGATCTTTATCAAAATATAAAAGTTGGTTAAAGAATAAAAATTGATATTACTATTAGTTTATATATTATTCATGAGTCCTGACATAGTTATCCACTATCATGACATCTTCAATTCTTTCTTATTTTCTTGTCCTTTATTATTTTCTTCTTTAATAAATAAATAAAACTAATATCTTAAAATAATATTTTTTAAGTTTTTATTATAAATTTAGTATTTTATAAAATTTTAAAAATAACACAGATTATCTTTTAAAAATATATATTTAACATAAATAAATTTAAATATAATTAAAATATTATATTTATATTATTTTTCCAATTTAAAATTTAATTTTTCTTTATTAAAAATTTTTTAATCTATTTTACTATTAAATTTGTATTATTTTTCAAAATTCAAACTAATGATACTATATTTGAAAAAAAAACTTTAAAAAATGTTACTTTTCAATTGTCCAAGAACAACTCCATTTTCTTAAATCCATATTAGTTTGATCCTAAAAACAAAATGAAGTCTAAAACTACATTTTAAACATTAAAAAAAATTATAAACCCAAAATAATATTCAAACCTAAATATGTAAGTTCTAAACGCTTAAAATCATTTTTAATGTTTGGTACTTTTAGAAGAAAAAAAATTTATATTAATTTGAAAAAAATTAAAATTATGGGAAATTTTTTTAAATAACATTTTAAAAAAAAAATTATTTCAAAAATAGTATCATTAGTTTAAATTTCCAATAATAACAGAAATTTAAAATTAAAATAAATTAAATTTTTATTTAAATAAAAAATTAAATTTTAAATTAGAAAATGAATCCAAATATAATGTTTTAAATTTATATATAACTTATTTAAAATAAATAAATATTTATACAATTATTTATGATATTTTTGAAATTTTAGTTTTATGTTACTATATTTGAAATAAAAACTTTAAAATTATTATTTTAAGGTATTACTCTAAAATTACTGTAGTAGTTTCAAAATAAAAACTTTTTGTAATGTTTTAATTTCTCTTAATTTCATTAATTATAAACAAAAATACAAAAAGGGCTTACGATATTATGGTTATATTTGTATTTATTTAAATTCTTTAGTTATATAAATTTTTAATATTATTATTAAAATATATTTTTAGATGTACCAAAAAAATATTAGGGATTGTGATTGTTTTATACTAAAATGATACATTTGAAAATGCCCAATATTTAATATGAAACATATTAGTGGTCCTTAATACTTTTTTGATATAAATCTTCATACTTTAAAAAGGTAATATTTATTTTTAAGTAATATTTTAAATTGTGGATTTTTGGCAGTCACGGGAACATTGCAATCTATTGTCATTTTGCTAAAACATTAAAGCAGGTTTTTTTGGTAAGAAAAATAAAAGATAAGTATTCCACTTTCGGTTAAATAATCTTATTAATAAATTATATATAGTAAGAGAGTTTTTTTTTTAGCTTCTTAGATCGTTCATCTTATTTGTTGTCAATCCTCTTAGAGTGTTTACGTGCAAACAAAAACATTAAATTCAAAATAAAATACTCATTTAAAAAACCAAAATCATAATATTTAAACTAAATGAAAAAATAAATAAATATAATACTATAACTATTTTATTGTTAATAATACTATAATCCAAAATTAACCAAATAATATATTTAAGAAAACAAAAACCATAATTGTAAGTTTTTCATAAACAAAAATAAACTCAAAATTGATGTTAAATTGCAAAAAAAAAACATCTAGAAATAAATCTTTTTGTTTAGAATGTATATATATGGTAATTTTATAGAAAATAATAAATCAACTAACAAGTAAAATACAATTCGATCAACTGATAATAAAACAATTTATTTCATCAACAAGAGAACTATGTGAAATCTGAAAATATTTTTACGAATATAAAATTATGAAAAAAATTAATTCATAATTTTCTATACTTTTTCAAAATGTAATAATATATGATTCAAAAGAACATTTTAACATAAAAGATGTGAAAACCTATTATTTAAAATGTTTAAGAAACCCAATTTTTCTGAGATTATTTATTTATTAGTTTTATATTTTATAAATGTATTGTGAAACATATGAAATTATCGATATTTGTATCTAAACTATATTTCTTTTAAGAGATGGAAACATTATGCAGTTATGATAACTACATATTTTTTAGGAAATGAGTATCTGGATCTTGCATCACTTTTACGTGTATATTAAAAATATGAATTTCGAATCCATCTACATCATATGAGGGTGTTAAACATTCGTCTGAATATGTAAAGTTATTGGACCACTTCATTATACCCCAAATGACAAAAAAACTACATATTTTGACGTATTTCATTCAAAAAATAAAGTACAAATAAAAATTTAAATAAAAAATATGAAAATTCTCTAAAATAACATTTTTTCAAATTTTTGTTTCAAAAATAGTAATTTTTATTTAAATTGTCAATAATAACATAAATTTATGATTAAAATACAACAAAAAAATTAATAAAAAAGTAAACATTAAATTAAAAAATGAATCCAAATATAATGTTTTAAACTTATGTATAATATTTTATAGTAAATAATTATTTTTACATAATTATTTATGTTATTTTTTAATTTTAATTTTATCATGTTAGATTTGGAATAAATTTTTTAAAAGATGTTGTTTTACAGGATTACTCTAAAAATTATAGATTAATGATGATAAAATTCATTTTTATAAAACAATAAACAATGGCGAATAACCAAAATTCGGGAACAAGTGAAAAATTGATGTACAAGTCGGAAAAATATTTAATTCTTTGGTTTATATACAATAAATGAACGTTCAGAAAAACAACATTTTAAAATTATTCTAATTTTTTAAAACCATAAATAAAAATTGACTTTGAAAATTTTGAATATAAACTAATATCTATTTTATTAAAACTTAACAAGGATAGTAAAAAGTAAAAAATCACATGATTTATGAGTAGCACAACAAAACACACAAAGATTGTTATATAATCTTTGTAGCATGTCTCAAGTAGAAATGCAGTTAAGTGCTATGATTTAATAAAAAATCATCTTTGAAAATCCACCATTTGAAATATTGATGTCTTAATTGATATCGCAATGACACTATAAAATATATTATGGCCAATAAGAGAACTAATATATTTATATTAAAAATTTATAAACAATGCTAGACATTACATCATGCAATTTTAAAAAAAAATTAACACGAAAAATCAGTTTGATATTTTTGAAACTCTATTTTAATTTCCATATGAGATACAATACAAAGTTTTATATATTATACAAGATGTAATAGTTTTTGATGTAAATGCTCAAATTTAGGTTTAGAAGTTATTTTTAAATAATTATTATCTTACATGTTAAATTTTTTGATTAAAATACTATGATTTCATCGGTGGGAATTATTTTGTACATAGAGGATTCTATTTGAGTAATACCCTAAAATAACATTATTTTAACTTTATTTTCTAAATTTAGCATACTAAAACTAAAATTCCAAAAATAGCATAAATTATTATGTAAAAACAATTATTTACCTTAAATAAACTATATATAAAATTAAAACATAATGTTTGGGTTCACTTTTTCTAATTTAGGATTTAAATTTTTTTATTAGGAAGAAGTTTTTAATTATTTTAGTATTAAATTTGTGCTATTTGTGGAAATTTAATTGACTAGTGTTATATATGGAATAAAAACTTAAAATAGTGTTATTTTAGTCAATTGTCCATTCTATTTCCCTATTATAATTTTGTATTTTGTAAAAATTAATTCTTATAAACATTAATAAACATTTGGTGAATTTCACTAGACAAAAAGACTTTTACATATTATAAATACTTTTTAAACATAGCAGTGGTTGTATCCACCTATACGTTTATTTCAAAATTGTGAAATTTGATTCCATATTCACTCGTATGAAAATGTTAAATTTTCGTACAAAAATATTGATTTATTGTATCGGAATGTTGTGCACTAATAACAAAAAAAAAACTCTTTTAAACAATTGAATTGATTTCTCTTAAAATCTTTATAAAGAATATGAAGAAGTTTACTAAAAATAGATAAACAATTTCTTTTAGTTTCCGATTCTCAATTTCAGGGATTTTTCTATTAACTTTAATACAAAAGAGTATTTGGAAACACGACACAATTATTTAGTGTTTACGTAATCATTTTTCTGTGTTTTCAAGATATTAGAATTTTGGTGGTATTTTAGAATACAAAACACAATTAGTAATAACTAAGCTATTTAACAGAAACAAAAACTATTTAATTAACTAATTATTTTGAAAGGTAAACTGATAAAGATTCCTTCAATTTTATAAAACTATAATGGGAAGAACATTATCAATAGTTGCAAGCGACGAGACCCAATAATTGCCATATACATTTATTTGACCATAATATTATAGTAGACAGCTAAAAGTGTTTATATTTTATGATATGTGAACCATAATATTTGGAAAAAGTCACCTTAATAATTTCTTATCATTTTTCTAATCTCAATCAATATTTTAAACTCTATCTCAGTGACATGACACTTTACCCACACATATATATTAGAAATTAATCTAACTTATTTTTCTAATGCCATTTACGTAAATATTTTAATAAATTATGTTTTATATAATATTTTTTTTAAAATGTTTTGATAATAAACACGCGAGACATGACCTTTTTGTATATCACACATCAATATAAAATTTATTTATTAAAATATTTTTTAATTAATATATTAGAAATTTTAATTAATATATTAGAGATTGATTAATGAATGGCTAATTTTACATAGTAAGATAACTTATCATTTTTTCGTAAGAAAACAAATTAATACTTCATTTTGTAACGGAAATATATGTGTAGCATCCCAACTTCTCGATCTAAACATTAATGTTGAACGGGAATGAGTAAGTGAGTTATTGGTTGCACCATTTCTACGTATATCGTAGAGATATGGAGTTCGACTCCACATTTCCTCGTATAAAAATGTTAAATATTTGTATGAAAATATTAGATTATTAGATCGGTACGTTGTGATCCGCTCACAAAAAAAACATTGATGTTGATCTATGTATGAAGTTTAAAAACTAAAAAAGAAAGTTAACCCGACTTGCAATACAAATGGAAATGACCTAAAACATGTTTACTTTCTAAAATTGTACACATAATCCAAAAATGTGTCTGATATTAAAATATACAATCGTATAATAAATATTTTTTTATATTAAATAATAAGTGTTTATAAATAAATATTATTAGAATTTCATGAAAATAAAATAACACAATACATTAGTTTATATATAATTGGAAAATACATTTTACTAAAATAATATGAAAAAATATTATAAAGATAAAGATAATTTTCATAATCTAAAATAATGATATATATAGTTTAAGATTTTAAATCCTCCATAATATCTAATAGTAAATTTGACTGGATTTTGTTAAATTTCCCAATATGACATATTGTTATTTTCAATATCTGGAGATTCCAATTCATTTTCAACCAATAATTATTAACACTTTCAAAAAAAAAATTTGACAACATTTTTTATTAATATTTATATATATATGTATATCTTTTTGATATAAAATGGAAATGCAATTAGTTAAAATTGATTATGTCTCATTTTCTCAACCAATTAGAATTACGTGTCAAACTTTTTAAAATATAATAATATTTTTTTTGATATTTTTTTGTCTAACGAACCTATCAAATAAACCAAATAACTTCATACGACGAAAAATAGAATCAAATTATACATCTCTGAAATAGATGCATAGATCATACAACTATTAGTCCACTTGTTCTTTTCATTTTTTTACATTATTAAATAACATATATTCATTTATTTACTTTTAAATTAACCAATCACACAATTCAAATAAATCTGCAAATGTTTAATTATTTTATATCCTTTAATATTATTTGGGAAGTATTGATGCAATATTTTTTCTTTCACTTTTGATGTGTCAATTTTATGTGTAATTTTAACTTAGACTTTAAATATATATAAAATACAATATATTTTACATATTATCACAATATATAATACATTCAATAAAACATGTATTTTTGTGATACATATGAACTAAAAAAAATATTTAGTTTAGAAATTATTTTAAAATATTTGAGTTGATCACATATATTTCAAAGTAATTTTGATTTTTCATATTTTACAAGAATAAGTATGTATTTTTGTTTAAGTTGATCAGAAAATATTATTATATCATATATACCTTCAGTTTCAAAATAAATATCGATCTACTTTTATTTCACAAAATGTCCCTTTCCATATTAACAAAAATATAAATATAGAACATTTTAACATTATGTGTGAAAAAAACTAGAAACAGTTTTCATAAAAGTTTCCAGAAATTAATTAGTATGGTTTTGACAATTCTATTCGGTATACACATTCAAAACCAAAACCAAAACCAAAACTGAAACCGGACGAACATTTTCTCGTACAAGAAATGTGAAGGAGATTGATATGGACTGAATTGCTATAAACATCGGATACCAAATGCAAAACACGGTTTAAGTTCTGGTTCTAGTACCGGTTTAGGCACCTTAACCGGGACTACTGCATCTGGAACTGGAACTCTTTGACATATGTTCTTGATAGAAAGGATCATCAGAGCCTTGAACTGAACTCAGTCTTGGGGAAGAAAAACTCCATCCTTCCTTATGCATTGCCTCGTTGCACCTCTCTTCTTCGTTGAATTTGATGAAGAAGATGGATGACCAGTAATCTCTCACTAAGTTCTTCAAAATTATTACAAAAACGAGATCGTTGAACATGAGAATCAAGTGAATAAGCTTTTTCGAAGGCGAAGAGAGTGAAAGAGGGATGTTAATTTACCATCTTGATCAATTGCATCACTTCGTTTAATGCGTTCTTGAAGAGATCAGAGTGAGTTAGATCTTGAGTGGTTAGGATCTCTTGCCGGGTTTTATGTGATAAGTTCAATTCCATTTCTGCTCCTGTGTACAAGGAATTGATAGTTAGATTTAAACAGAGAACATCTGAGACCATTTAATGAAGAAGGTGGATGGATAGTAATAAACCTGCAACAATGAACTTCTCCATGATATGTCGAGCCATGTAGATTCTTCTTATCGAATCATCTTCCGGGATTTTCCCATGTTCATACACTTCTTCATAGAAATGCAAGGTTTCTCCAGCGTAGCAGCTAACAACATATAGAGACTAGTCATGTAAATGGTGAATCCAGGATGAAATTAAAGGGTATACATTAACTAGAGTTACCTATCTGCGAATTCCATAAGCGATTGGCGAAATCTTTTATTGAGAAGAAGCTTATCGAGTGGCTCGTTTGGATCAACTGGTTGAAATTCCTCCTTTCGAAATAATAATCCGCTGTCTGGTATGCCTAGGGCTTGACCCATTCTTTGAAATTCAAACTGTTGTCTTTTCTTAAGGCTGATTTGTGAGAGAAGAGGTTGATTACTCGATATGGAAAAGAAGACAACGACGAGAACTCCAGCCTAAAAGAAGAATTTCATTCAGAAGCCTGTTAAAATGCTTTCTTTTCCACTGCAAATATGATAAGAGCATAATCTTGGTATAGCTTCATACCGTGACTAAAAGTACAAATCTTGAAGCAACCTGAAGCCAAGAGATTTCTTCATGAATCTCATTCAACACAAACGCTGTTACCCATATAATGATTGAAGTGGATGAGACGAGAATGCCTTTCCAGAGATCTCTGAGCTCGTCAAAACGAAACTCTACATGTCGAATAGCTCTTGTGAATGCAATTAAACCAAGGACATAAAGAGCATGGAGGCCTGCAACTGGGAAAGTCCATCGAAGACCCATGTGGCATTGATGGTTGAGAGGCTTTGTAGCGTGGAGAACTAAAAGCACAATCAAAAGTTTATGAGCTATTTTCCAACACAAGAGAAAAAGCCACAAAAAAATTGCAAAATTCAAAGCAAAAACTTTAGAAATTCTTACTTGCAGCTCCTAAGATCCATGGCAACAAAACAAGGGGAAGAAAAATGTATGATTTTATGGGTGGTAGACGTTTCCTACATTTCAAAGAAATATATGACCCAGTAGCATGAAGCACAATTAGACCAATAAAGAAAAATTGGCATCCAGTATCCCCGATTAATCGAAAGCATTTTTCTTTAAAGTTATCCTTACTTGACAAATATGAAGTATAGTTGAAATGCCTGAGTTATACGGCAGCTCATTAGCAAACCGAATCCAAGTGGTCCTTCGACCCACACTGAAACCACCGAACAGTACATTGATCAAAATTTATACAAGACTCGTTGATCTAATTGTCTGTTTGTTCCTGAACATTGTTACAAACAAACCTGCCCAAAGATAGCAATATTGCCACCAATGTTTCCACTTGAACTGAAGTAAATTGACTGACATCTGCACATACACAAAAAACAGTTAAATTTTCAGAAATATTACTTGAAAAAAAATTAACAAATGAAGAGATACTTAAGACCAATCGAGTATCTAACCACAATTGAGAAGAGAAGGTTGAAGCTGGAGAAAACTTGTATGACAGGGATCCAAAAACTACTACTGTTAGTACGAGGAGCCTTGTGTATCAAACACGGTAAAACTGAGCGCCATAGAAGCCTAATAAACATCAGATTGGATCAACTACACAGAAATTGAAGAACTTGGGAGTTAATTAAGGACAAATGATTCACTCAATTCGCCATTTAAATGATATTTTTGAACTTTCGAATCAAGATCATTAATTGGTTTGGACATATAAAAACCAGAGCAGGTAATTGAATCTTGCTATAAAGAAACTGAAACATCAAATTCCCAGCAAAAAACAGATAGCAGATCAATTGGGTAATAAATAAACTAAATCTGTTGAGACATAATATCAAACACTTACTAGACAAAGAAATAAACAAGCAAGAAACATCGTACGAACATAAAAACGATTCAAAAACAAAAAAAAAACATATAAACGATTAAACATCTATGATTCGAGAATTCTCTCGTGGAAGACGACCCAGGTAAAGAGTGAACAAAGCAAAGCAAACCCAGTAAACAAAAAATCCAGATCTTTCAAAAATCGAGTTTTTTTAAGTGATGAAAATCAGCTCAAACAGAAGAAGGAAGATGAACAAAACATACACGAAGAAGCAGACTACTGCTATTGCAAAGGCGATGTAATCGCTGGGACAACCACCTCGTTTAGCACATCCCATTCGCTGTTTCTCTTCTATCATATTGCTCTTTATCTCTCTCTCTCTCTTCTCTACTCGATTCTGGGTTTCTGGGTTTTTTTCTCGTCTGAGATTTTTGTTTCAGAGCTCAATTTTTATTTTTCAAAGCTTGTTGCTTTAATGTCAAGGTAAAGTGAAAACAAAAAAAAATCATTAAAGAAGTTGTATTTATCGAAAATGGAATTTCGAAAGAAAAAAGAACGTAAATTCACACTTCTCAACTCAGAAATGACGTCTCTGTCTCTCCATTGTTCACGTTTCTGTTCCCATCTCACTTTTTGACCAGAAAACATTTCCTCTTCCAGTAACATTTTTCTTTAATAAATTAAATTTTGAAAATAATTAAACATATACATAATAAACATAAATAGATTACGCTACAGCTACTCTTATATATACACATAAATTTAAATTCTCTCGTCAACTTGAAGGTAAATTATGCATATAATTTTATTTATTAATGAAATTTACTTCTTTCGACTATATAAATTTATCCAAATAAATCTATTTTTTATCTGTATTTTTAAGTATTTTTTACCTACAACCGTAAACTATCCAAATTTTATAAATTATTACTATTAAACAAATTTTATTAATATTTATATGTTAAATCGTTATTAAACTTAGTTTTAACTAAAAATTTAATTTTAATTTACATTTATTTCGAAATTAATGATAAATTTTTAGATTTAATAATGATTTAATAGTGATTTAAAATATAAACATTATCAAAATTTGTGTAATATTAATAATTTATAAAATTTATATAATTTACGAAAAAAAATTATTCGAATTAATTCATATAACAAAAATAAGTAAATTTGTGTAATGTTAATCAGTATTTTCATTAAAAGAAAGATTAGATTTTTTTGGTTGGTTTTGACTGACACTGGTTACATAAAATTGCAATTATCATCCTTTATTATAACATTTTGACAAAAGCACCCATTCAATTTGTAATTTTCAGTTTGAACCCTTTATAATTCTGTGTCATTTTCACTTCAAAGACTTGAGCTTGGAACTATATCGCCACAACAAACCTCCCACCAAGTTGTTGAGCGTGTGCGAGGCCATTGGAACAATAAGACTCGACGACAATACCGCTGCATAGCCATAGACTATACCAACAATCGACGCCCTGAAAATTATTTTGAAAAAGAAGCAACCGAAGTCAATTCCCGGAAATGTAACTGAGATGCAAGAACATGTCAAGGCTAGTCCAAGAATGATGGTGATAATTCATCTAATTATCAAGATTCGATCTACGCAGTTCTCATCAGCATTGAGGTACCAAAATGTTCAATAAAACGGTTTACCAAACTGCAAAAGAATACTTTCTTCCGCTCCCGAGATGAAGTAAACCGAAGATGAGTCCAACCGCTACAATACCGTTCCAGTTGGTTCCAAACAGAGGCATCATTGCACCTCTAAAGAGCAACTCCTGTGAATCATCTCTATATCAATCAAACCAACGAATAAAGGCAAGAGTTATGTGCTCGTCTCTTTGATTGTTAACTTGTTACCTCACTAGTTCCAGGTAATGCCGCAACAACGAGGAAATCTAGAGGCTCGAGCGAAGAAAGAATCTGCAAGTAGTGAATCCAGAGGAGATGGTAAGCGAGTTTAGATAACTGTGGGGATTTAATAATGAGTTATGCTTACCTGTTGGTTTGCTGCTTCACTTGAATCAGCAAAATCTGGCCAAGATTTTAATAGCAAGAACCTGCTTGAGGATATGAAAACAACTATTCCAGCAATTAACCCGAGATGCCAAGTTTCAAACCCAACTGCAAGAAAGAACAGGCAATACAAAAACCAATCTTGATTCTCTTCTCTCAAATGATTATTACACTACATGATCAGTTTTTTTTCATGTTACATCTTATTTCAGATGTGCAATCAGGGACTGATAATCCTTCAGTTGAAGCAAAATGAGACGCCTACAAGTGGAAACCAAATCAGCTAGATACAAATGTTAGGAAGAACCACAAAACCGAAACTTTCAAAGAGATTCAACCTTCCTGATGATCAGGCTTAGTGCAGCCATCAAACCGGAAGTTATAGTGCACGCCTGAAGCACTTTGTCTCGAGGAGCAACAACAACATCAATGGAGTCCTTTGAAGTTGAAATGTCATCAACTTGAGCTAATTCAGATCTTGTAGGAGAAACTTCTTCATCAACTTGAGCAACTTCTTCTGTATCATTTCTTTTGGTTATTCCTTTACTTTGTTGAGACTCTCTTCTGAGTTTCTTAAGTGATTTACGACTCGAAGAGGCCCATATACCAAACTTACAACCCTGAAGATAATTATCTAACAATAAGATAAGATTTTTGTGGGACCAAGAAAACCAAAATGTAAGAATCTTACAGTGTAAAAGTTAATCGCTTGTACTTGTCGAGCACCATACAGGTTAGAGTTCGGAACAACTGATAAAACAAGCACAAATTTCAACCAAATCAAGATTCAGAATCGTTTATCAAATACATAGAACTTAAGAGTTAAGAATCTAACTTACCTACCTGGACGAAGGAGATGAACAGAAATTGAAGCTCCTCTACTCCAAGATTGCAGAGCGATGAAACCCATCAGGCCATCAAAGAGATTTTTCTTCGTTTTTCTTCTCAAGTTCGTTGCTTCGATTCATAGAAACTCTCTGTTTCCCAACATTTTTTTTGTAACGAGGCGTCGCGAAACGAGAGGTCTGTGTCTCGCCAGTTTCATACGGCGTCGTTTTTATCACATTTCCACCTCAAATGCTTGCATTTTTTTTTTCACTTTCCAACAAAGAGACATGGATCTTATACCGATTTCTCAAGCTCAAAGTTTTGAGCTTTTCATCTAATATAATGCAAACAAGTTAAAACTATTTGAAAAAGATGTTTTTTTTCTCTTTGTTATTTGATTGTACGTTTGTTGTAACATTCATCTATACATGATGAAGAGAGACAGAACAAGTGATTCAGATTCAATTTTTGGATCAGAGAGGGATTCGATAAGTTGGATCAAACATCTTCAATATAAACAAGTTGCCCTTGTCACCCCTTGATAACCTGCAAAAGAGATTAAAAAACATTGTGTTAATTGTTTGTTTCATAAAAAACATAAAAATGAAAAAACTTTCATTCACTGACCGTAGTTCCTCGTCCACATAGGTAATCTCCAGTTCACCACGAGCAGTATCAGGCGCTTTTACAGGAATCTGCACAGAAAACACCAACCAGATCATGGTTCTTCTTATGGATACACGCGCAAATAGCGGCAAGAGTTTCAGTGTACTTACAAAGCCGAGAATTTTGAACACTTTGAGTTGCACAGCAACCTTCTTAGAATTTAGGGGTCTCAAATCTCCAGTTACCTACGAAAAATGTAGTTCGCTAATACATCTATGAGACTCTGCAAAATGAATATTACTCCTATTGTTATGCAAAGCAAAGACTCTTCAAAGATCACACTGTATATGTTAAAACATTTGGTCTTATTCACTTGTTTTTGCCTAGGCTAACACAATGAATGTGAATACAATATCTGCGAGTTACATCTTTCAGTTGTAGATTTAGCAGATAGTCCAGCACAAGACAAACCTATTTGTGCACAAATAAGAACTCAGTGGAAGATTCAGTTTGAAACTTTACCGAGTTGAAGAAAGGCCAAGTCTCCATGTTTTGCACTTTTAGTGTATCCACATTGATAGATTGGTAATTGGTGATTGATCTTAAGAACTTTGGTTTCTGTTGCATTGTTAAAGAGATAAGAGAAAGAGAATGACACAAGGATCCAAAGAAACAAATACAACAGAGAAAAGTTTCAAAGATTACAAGTTCTAACCTTTGCCTGCAAAATCGAAGCAGAGGTTGTATAAATCAGCTCCCATTTTCCATTGACTAAATCAGATTTCAGAGGCTCCTTGGTTGGATTAACTGCTTCCACTTTACGCGCTAACTGTTTCCATACAAACAAAGACACATTACAATCCAATTTCAATCACATTTCTTACAAAATCATCATAATTTGCTCTTATGAATTCATGGATTCTACTACTATACAGCAATTCTAATGGTTCTAACTTATCTGTAACAAGTAAGAGAAAGAACCTGATCAATTAGAAGCTGGTCATCAGGCGAAGCGGTGGCACCACGTTCGAGAGGTTCAATGGCTTCGAGAAGTTTTTGTTTAAGCTGTTTCTGCTTCTCGGCTCGACCGTTTCTGGTCAAAAACGCCGGAGGAAAGCTGAAAACGGCTTGGATTCTCAACCTCTCTCGATCACTTTTTCGTATGCTCTGTAACTTTTTCGGAACGGTGAAGCCACTTTCTGACTTCAGGAGACTGCCGGAAAGATTTAATCCGGTGGTCGGAGACATCGGCACTCCACTTTTTAAGCACGAAGGCAAAGCCATGGAAATCCGGAAAAAATCAAGGATAAGCTTTTCCTTCGTTTCAGAGAGAATCTGTTCGAAGACAGAT
This sequence comes from Pugionium dolabratum, assembly GCA_018901945.1. NCBI lineage: Eukaryota > Viridiplantae > Streptophyta > Magnoliopsida > Brassicales > Brassicaceae > Pugionium > Pugionium dolabratum. Next base: position 230,363 of record JAEVFF010000354.1, read on the forward strand.
TGAAGAAGAAGAAAAAGAGAGATCTTTGCTCTGTAATTGCCATGGCTGACAACATCACACCACCACAAAAGATTAGATTTCTTTTCTCTCTCCTCTGGAACGAGAGGTCCTCGGTGTTTCCGGATTTGTACGACGTCGTTTTTACTAACCAATGTAGTAAGTAATAAGGAAAGCTTTGCCATTTTCTTCAAATTACATCTCTTTTTTTTTGGGTTTAAAATACATTTATTCTCCTTGTCTATACTAAAATCAAGAAAGAGCCATTCCAATTATTAAAATTTAACAAATATATCCTCAATTGTTTAATATATTGCATACAAATGATACAGAATTGAGACTAAACAAAAGAAACTATTGAGTACATAGTTATATGAAAATACTTGAGTTCTATCTATTCTAGTAGACAGCTCTTATCACATGTGTTATACATTTTGAATCAAGATCTACTCACCTAATATATGTAATAGGCTTGGATGAGAGTACGGGCTGAAAGGGTTAAAAGCTTTTTGAAATCTTCAAAGTGAAAATCCAAATCTTTTACAATGGTCGTCAAGTGTGTATTATATCAGCTGTTGAAGAAGAGGAATCGATAAATGTTTGTCTCTGACGTATGTACCTTAGTTCTGCAGAATATTAGGAGACGAATTTTCTTGAGTTTTCTTCTTTGTTTGCGAGGGATGAATCTTGCAGCGTTTGTGCTTCTCTATCAATGCATTTCTGATGTTTGTTGTCTTCACTGAGGAAGCTTTAGGAGAAGTTTGATTAGAATTTTTTATCTTCTCTGTTACTGGAATTCGGTTCCTGCTGAATTTTGGTGAAGCCAGGCTTATATGGTGCCTGCACATCAAGATTCAAGGTCTAAATTTATATAATTAAGTTAATAATCTGATAAACTATTTTTTCACTATACCTGAAAACTACCAACTTGCGGGTTCTTGTGTTTTTCAGATGCCAAGTGAGTTTTTTTATTTGCATTGAAGCCAGAAGACAATTGCTCTTTTACAGTATCCACTTTCTTGCTTTTTACATCTAGTTTCTTGAAGAACTAACAGACAGATACAGATCCAATAAAAGAGAGCTTCATTAGACTATGGCTCTATTTATGTGAAAGAAAAATAAGGAGGGTCTCTAGCTTTACCTCTTTCCTCTTTTCTGCCCTTTCATCACTTCTGAAGTTGAAAGGAGAAGATACAGTGAAAGACTTTGCTCTGGCTCTGCTCTGAGTTGAAAGATTTTCGCTGCTTAAAGACAAAAGATATTCTTATTTCCAAAAAAACCAGGGAACTATGGCAAACACAAACACATTCGATTATCCAACTCAATCAATTGCAGTAACATAACAAGGTAAGCCTTTCTATAAAAGGTTGGTACTTAAACACCACGTACCAGACAGAAGGGAGTCTTTTCACATTCTGGGGTATTCTGCATGAAACTGAACTACCTGTTATGATTTTCCTGAATATAAGAACCCAAAGTTAATCATAGGGTTGAATTAGTATAAAGCTATGAATGCTACTGAAGAGGAGTGAATCAGTAACCTTTTGTCTTCTGATGGTAGATTATTGGGAGGAGGAAATTTCGGTAACCTGATAGTAGAGGCCTATAATATATTTAAGAGCAGCCTCAGCATAATATGCCTAAGATATACGCAATGAATTAAAAAAAACTTGGGAAGAGAATTACACTGGTTGAACATTTTGCAGCTTTAAAATCTTCTTCGACTGTTCGAGACAATGGTCTTTTGCGGCTTTTTGAAGCTCCCGTTGGTTCGTTTTCATTTGAAAAAACTTTGCTTCTAGCATTTGATGAAGTTGTTTCCAGTTTAGTGGAGTTTCTTGCCAGGTTTTTTGTGGCTGTTTTGATCGCTTGATGACCAGAAGAAGCACAGTTGAGTGAAACTGATCTCTTCTTCTTCTTGACTGCTTCCTCTGCACCATAACCATTTGTACTGCTTCTAGAACCATTTTGGGGAATTTCGACAACTTTCTTGTCGGTAGTACTAGAAGGAGCACAGTTGATTGACATGTGAAAGGGTTGAGGAAGTGATCTATTTTGGTTCTTCGATACACTAATTGACCATTTACTATTCGAGGGTGACTCTTTTCTAGGTTTAAGTGATGTATCCCTTCTTATAACAGAGGGTTCCAGTTTTGAACTAGAACGTCTTTCTTTGCTCAAAGAAGTAGAAATCTCCTGAAATGGCATAGACATTGAGACACATAAACAAAGCAGGATTTGTTTTGTTTGCAATGTGAGAAAATGAAATGATGGTTGCACAAGAACATTACCTCATCAAGGGCCTCTTCTTCAGGAACAGCCATGGAATTCAAATTCAAGTTCTCCACATCAAGAACCTTGTCTTGGCCAGTTGTTTTATCCATTACAGAAATTAATGGAACAACAGAATCCACCTCAGCATTAGACACATCTTCATGCGTTACTTCATTCATGGCCATACCATTATTCACCACAAGTGGTACTTCTGAATTAATGAGATTACCTTTGCGTATTTCACACACACTCTCATCACTGGTTTTAACATTTATTTCTTGGATTTTCGTCTTTGTTGTTCTCCCGGCAGCTCGGTTCTTGAAGTGAGCTTCAAAAAAAGCTCTCTTCTGTGCCACAGAACCAGGTTTAGTGAACCTCTCAACCTCTTCCAAGTAACGATTCTGAGTAAAGGCTGACCATTTCTCCCATTGCAAAGATTCTGACGCAAATCTACCAAAGGATATTGATTCTGTGAGAACGCGACGAGGAATCGCCTGCAAACCAAATTCCTCAACAACATTAGCAAAACCATTTCCAAAAATTGAGTCTCTTTAAAAATACTACGATCATTCTCCGATGTATATAAATCCTAAATCCATGAATCCGTCTCCTCAAAAAAGGAATTTCCCACACTTTCTAGCGAAACAGAACAGAAATCTCCAGAAAACAAAAGGATAACCACGAACCGAAGTAGTAGAGAGTACGGAGGAAGCAATTGAGAACATAGAGAAACAAATCTGAAGCACTGACCTCGTTTGTTTCACGAGATGAAATAGCTGCAGGTTGCGAGAAGGATCTCACAAGACAGGCGGATTCTCCCATTTTTCTTTTCTCGGTATCCAAAACCCTAATTTCTTCCCTAAATCTGGATTTTCTCAGAGAAAGCTATGGCCAGTCTCCAGTAGGTCTGAAACTCAAAGCATATGATTTAAATTTTCGCCCAACGGTCACTTCCCATATTTGTTACGTCATATATATATAGAAACACATTTTGTCAAATAAAGGAAGATTTTTTTTTTCTTTTGTCAAAGTAGAAGAATTATCAAATTGTTCTAATAATCCAACACAATAGTAGGAAAAAAATATGTAATTGATTTCTAAAACTATAAATATAAATATAGCACTTGAACTTATTGGTGCAACTAATTGGTTTATTTGGTTATTTCTGAAATTATGTATATTTAAATATTTTAAATATGTAGTTGATTTCTGGCTATAAATATAGCACCAGAATTTATTAATGCAATTATTAGTTGGATAATTCTTAGTTTTGTTCCAAATTTGTCATTAATTTAAATTTCTAATAAAAACATAAATTTAAAATTAAAAATCACTAAAACTTTTTCTTCATAAGAAAAATTAAACATTAAATTGAAAAAATAAACTCAAATATAATGTTTTATATTTATATATAATTTATTTAGAATAAATAAATATTTTTATATAATTATTTGTGTTATTTTTAAAATTTTATTTTATAATGTTAGATTTAAAACAAAAAATTTTAAAATATTATTTTAGAGTGTTACTCTTATTAGTTTATTTAGTTGTTTTTTTATCATATTAAACGAGAAACTATGTCTTCTCATTATCTTCGGACAATTCAACAATGGTATTCTCATTTCGAAGGAATAAAATTTAGTTATCAATCTCGCTTATCTAATAATGTGGCTGACTTGTTAGTCTCAACATCGATTACGACAAATGTTGACTGAAATATATTTCATTCATATCCTTTATTTTTATTTTCAATTGTAAACGATGATTTATCTAATTAATAAATTATTTTGCCGAAAAAAATGAGAAATTATGTATATTTAAATATTTTAAATCAATATATATATAGTTGACATCTATTTTTATTTTAAAAACATGATATTTTATTATATTTTTCTGTGATATTTAATTTATATGTTTCGATTACATCACCACATTTTGCCATTATTTGAATTTTTAACATTTCAGTGACCTCCCCCCAACGGCTAGATTGGAAAAGCAAACCCTCAAAAATAGAGCTAATTCAACAAATAGATCCGGTTTAGATCACTAAACCGGATTTAAAATCAGAGAACATGGAGAAAAGGTTGGTTCACACTAGGATTCAGAGAAGCGAAATCGAGCAATTCTCTATCTTCTTCAAAAATCTTCATCTCTTGTTCATTCAGATTCACCCAAGCTTCAATTCCACCAGCTTCTTTTGTGTCGAAAAGCGTCACGATGTTCTTCTGTCTAACCGAAGGAAACCCGACCCAAACCGGTTTTCCCCAACCGAAATCGGTTTCGTACAAACCAAACCGACAAGTACTCGTGAAGATGTAAAAATCGAAATCTTCACTTGTAATCATGTCTCCTGCTTCTTTCTGGTAGCTACAGATGATCTCTGTTGCATTTACGTTTCCTACAAGCTTCGGTATATGATTATCTCGAAACCTCTGTTTCGCTTTTCGTATTTCCGATACCAAAGTTTGAAGCTTTGTCTGGTTTCTTCCTTCCTCTGCTCTTGCTGCAAAGTAGCTCACGAGATTCCCTATCGAATTCGCTGTGAACGGTGGAGAGACATGTGAGCGTAAGCTCGCTGAATTTGCCAGGATCGATGGTTTCGATGTTTTCGAAACTGTTCTTGTAGCTTTCATTGCAGATTTCCATATCAGAGCTGACACAGCTTCGACCCTTGTAGGTTGATTTACTTCAGAGCTTGAAGCTGTGGCTTGCAAAGCTTGAATACTCGAAGAATCGAATACAAATCTCTTTGAAAGAGTCTGATTTAAAATGATTTCTGGCTCAACGACTGGTGCAGGGGAAGTCTCAGAGAAGTTTCCAGGTGGGAAGAACTTGACAGTGTCGAAAACTGGAGATCCAATGGTTTTAATCGATCCTTGGGACGAGATTGCAGCCCAGCTCTTCATGAATAAACCTATGGAGGTCCCATCAGCGAGTTTATGGGAGATGCAAACTCCTATAGCCATGCCTCCACATTCAAAGAAGCTCGCTTGAGCAAGAAGCAGCTTGGTTTTTGTCTCTATGGAATCAACTGATGTAGGAATCAGTTGTTGCAAGCTGTCTGAAGAAGGCTCTTGTAAGAGACTCGAAAGCGGGGAATTGACTTCTGCTTCCGTGAAATCAACACCCAAATCGTTACAATCAATGCTTGTGTTGCCTTTGAGCCGTCCAGCCAGTGGGTAGAAGTGAATTAAAGTCTCGGATAACGACTTCTTTAGGTTCTGCAATTGCTCAGTTGGTTTGATTTTATTATTACCTGAATAGAAGAAAACCATAGGACTAAAAATTGTTGGACCGAGCTGTTCTAAAAGAGAGAGTTTAAAGCTCTTCAAGTGATATGGAGTTGGAAATGATGGCTTGATGATGTCTCTGGAGATCACATCAACTCTCATTGGACTTTTCCGGTGAAACCTTCTGAAGACAAATCGACCAAGAGTCATCGCAGAGAGCGTTTTCTTGGGTTTCTGTTTGGTTGTTTTGCTGATGTTAGAAGAAGAAACCTGTTGTAACAGAACTTTAAACAGGAAAAAAATCCGAAGATTCTTGCAGGAAAATGCCAATAGATCCCTTGTATACTAAAAGACAAGTTTTCCAGATTGAGATCATGACAGATTTTTAATATTAGAAGAGCAATCTCTTTCAGACAAAAGAAAATTCTTTTTTATATAAACAAAAGTATGCAGACTAATCAAGAACTGAACGAGGATAACAAACGACATCTGCCTAAAATCTCTCACACTGTTTAACTGAATAAACCAGACTTCTTCAAGCAAGCAAGTCAAGGTATATACCTTTCAGGCGTAAAGACAAAAAAACAAAACAAAAAAACCGAATGTTTGCGTTGCGTAGAATGCAGGAAAATAATTCTTACGTCGCCATTGATGTGTGTCCCTTTGAAGCAACAATCTCCTCTAGCTGTCTCCAGGTTTCTCCATTCTTCTTCTTGGTATCATCTTCTTTTTGCTGATCTTCTTGGAACTTGCGCAAACATTCCTCAAACAAATCTGGATTTGTATCAGACAAAACTTTGAGAACATTCTCAGTCAAATTCTTCACAGCTTGATTCCAATGGCTGCTACCATTTTTCTCCAAAGCTGGAAACACTAATGGTAGAATGATTCTGCTTTTCTGTCTCACCAAATTACTGACATGATCGTTGTTCCATAAGTATAAAGCCCGTTCCGCCACCTAAACACGCACAAGCAGTAAAATTGATGAACAATTCAAGAATCGAACAACCGGTGATTAAAACCAATAAATCTCTAAACTTTTACCTGAAAGTGAGAACTGCTCAAGCACTGAGCAATTTGGCGAGAGAGTGGAATCATACACTGTTCAAACTCTGTTAATTGCGTTGATTCTAATACCTCTTCCAATTCAGTCAAGAACATGATTTCTTTGGAGCTATTAGTAAGAGGCCAGTACTTCAGTAACCCTCTGATAACGGTATCAGCGAGCTTACAATCTTTCTCAACAAACTGTATAACGCAGTAAGAAAGCTGTTGATGATAATTCGGTAAGCATTTCAGTTTGTGTAGAGGAACTAAGACTCGAGTAAGGAATAGTTTGTGTTCTTCCTTGAGAGGTAAAGCGAATCCATTGATGATAGATCCTAAAACTTCAAGAAACTCGGCAATTCCTGAGTGTTTCCCAGTCTCAAATATGAAATCATACAAGATGTTGTTCATTGTTTTCCTGATGAAGGGGCGATGAACCATGAACCTCCCATAGATCCGGTGAAGTATTGTTTTGAGATACTCTCTCTCCCTCGGATCTTCAGAATCAAATAAATCTAATAGCTTAAGAACGAATGTATGATCTATGTATTTTTTGGATACCTTTGCGTCTGTGTTGGGAGATGCGACGATTCTTAGAAGGAACTCATAAACAATCTGCAAGTGAGGCCAAGAAGGATTCAAAGATCCTTCATCTTCTTCCAAATCTAATGTTTCTGGATTTTTGTTCTTCCATTGTTGATGAGGATTACTAAAGAGATTCGCGGAAATCATCTTTGTAGCTTCTTGAATAACTGATTCAGGAAACTTGCCATTACCTGAAGAGATGAGATAATCCACAACTTCAAGAAGTGTTTGTCTTTTGATCTCCTTCTCCTTCAGGCTTTGTTGAGGCTCGGCCACGAAATCAAACACTAGGCAACATAATCTAAGCTTCTTAAGAAACAGTTCTTGCTTCTCCGAGATCGAAACATCTCTCAACCTTGGCAATACCTCAATAGAAGAAACACAATCCAGATTATCTCCATTTGGTGATCTCTGGCTTAAAGCTTCATCAACATGATTGTTATCTGAAGTTTGGGACTCACCATTATCCCAAAACTTAGCAGAAGGTTTCTTAGGAAGCTTCCCAAGTATCTGCTTCAACATCTTCTCAAGCTTCCGATCTATGAGCCAAATTATTCTTCTCAAACGAGTAGACTTGGATCAGATTCTTAAGTTTCCATCACCTTTAAAGCAAAAATCAGATCTCAGAAATCCAAAAAATCAACTGCACAAGTATACTGTAGTACTCCTAAGAATACGATCATCTCACCATGCATAAGAACAACTCTTGTGAACATCTATTATTGACTAGATCTCGATTTTGATTAATCATCCAGACAAAAAACCATAGCCCGGAGCAAAAAGGAACTAGTTTTTCATCATGAATCAAGCGCGTGAATCATTTTGAAGGAAGAACGCAAGATCTGGATTCATGAAAAAAAATCAGAAGCAGAAGAACTTGGGTTTGACCCAAGTAATCTACACAATCAAAGTACCAAGAAGAAAAGAAGAAGAAACGAAAAAGGGTTTAGCTTTTCATAGCTATTGCTTCGTTGGCATCGAGTGCGGTAAAAAGAAATGGTTAGAGGTTAGAGAGTAGAGAGAGAAAGTGAGGATGGTGACTGAGATAAGACCGAATGACCAGAGAATTTTTTTCATTTTATGAACAGAGAAAGCAGCATGTCGACAACGTTAAGTCATAACCCGAGACTGAAAAACCAATGAACTAAGAGATTCGGAACCAATCACTGAACCAATCCTCGATTATGCCTTAGTTGTGTTATCTTTATAGAGTTCCTAGAGTTATGGAGTTCGTAAACAAATCCACAAAACCCCAAAACTGAAACTATAAAGATTTTGGTCTTTAATTCTATCTGGAATTCCTCTTGAAATCCGAAGTTGTGACCTTTAATTAACAAAATGTTACCTTTTTATTAAAGTTGCAATTTTTATATTTTGTTTCTGATTTTAAAGAAATTATACAACTGAAAATCCAAAAAGGGAAGATATTTAATACAACCAACAAACATGGCGAACCCTAAAACTGCAAATTTTGCAGATTAATGAATCAATCAGACAAGTATCAAGAAAGAAGAACAAGAGATAGGACAATGTAGCAAGAAAAAAACCATTAACACAAACGTCAACGTACAGAGAAAAAATAATAATAATGGAAAATCAAAACGGGAACAACCTTACATATCTTGAGTTTCCTTGCCTTCAACGAAGAGACCAATATTGAAACTTTTCTTCAGTGTTTACCCTGAAATGATATCAGAAATATCTGAAGAACATTCGAATACACGAAAGCATTCTTCCCTCTCTTCTCTACAGCTCTAACTTCATGAAGCCTTTCGCACCCCGAATTCTTCCAAACGTTTCCAAGTGGCTTCACGTTTTGCTTCGGTTTCAGCTTGTTTTGATTCATCTTCCTTGAACTTAGCAAGGCATTCTTTGAACAGCTCAGGGTCAAGGTCGTGGAATATCTTTCGGACGTTTAGTGTCAAGCTATGGACAGCTTGGTTCCAATGATTCTGAGCGTTTCTTTCTAAGGCAGGGAATATAATTGGAAGAATGACTCTACGGCTCTGCATTATCAGATTCTCGATGTGATTGTTGTTCCATAAGAATAAAGCTCTCTCTGCAACCTGAAAAATAGCCAGACAGATATTAGACTGAAACAAATAGAAGCATTAGTCCCAACTCATTGCATCCTGAACTTAAGCACATGAAACACTAACAGCAACAGAGCTTTTTTTCCAGGAAATGTCAAAATCAACAGAATATTACGTGTAAAAACGGATGTAGAATGGGGAAGAATAGGTACCTGAAAATGCAGACTGTTCAAACATCGAGCTATTTTACGAAACAGTGGCACCATGCACCGCTGAAATTCTGGTGGTTGCGTTGCTTCAAGTACTTCTTCCAACTCGTTCAGAAACATGACTTCTTTAGAACTATTTGTCACGGGCCAGTATTTCAACAATCCTCTTATAACTGTATCAGCAAGTTTGCAATCCTTTTCCACGAACTGTGTAATACAATAAGACAGTTGTTGATGATACATTTGCAAGCATTTCGGTTTGTGGAGAGGTATCAAAACTCGAACAAGAAACACTTTGTGCTCTTCTTTCAAGGGAAGAGCAAATCCATTGATGATACTTCCCAAGATTTCAAGAAACTCAGCAATCCCGTTATGTTTCTCTGTCTCGAAAACAAACCGATAAAAGATATTGTTTATGGATTTCCTGATGAAAGGACGGTGAACCATAAATTTTCCATAGATACGATGGAGAATGGTTTTCAGACAATCTCTCTCTCTAGGATCCTCGGAATCGAATAAATCCAGTAACCGCAGGACAAAAGATTGGTCAATGTATCTCTTAGCCAACTTGGTGTCAGTCTCAGGCGAAGCAACAAACCTCAGGAAGAGCTCATACACAAGCTGCAAATGAGGCCACGCAAGATCCATGGAAGGCTCTTCCTCCTCCAGGTCTAAGGCATCAACAATTTTATTTTCGCGTGGTTGAGGATTCAGGGTTCTGAATATATTAACAGAGACCATCCGTACAACTTCTTGGATACTAACTTCACTAAACTTTCCACTGGCAGAATTCACATAGTCCACTAGCTCCAGCAATGCCTGCCTCTTAATCTCTTTTTCCTTGATGTTTTTTGTAGGATCCGTGAAATCAAACACTACACAGCACATGTTCAACTTTTTTATGAACAAGTTTAGTTTTTCCGTGTTTGGAACATCTTTAAAACTAGGTAATGCTTCATACAGCGTGAAGACTCCGTTGTTGTTGCTGTTGTTTGCATTGCTCTTTAAATTCCCATCTTTAAAACCTGAGTCAGAAGCAGCGGATTTCCCACCTATGGGAGCGTTCTTCTTCTGCGAAGTCCCTGATTTCCCGGCAGCATTATCACTGCTTTTCGAAGTAGAGGCACCGGAAGCATGAGATGAAGAAGAAGAATGGCCACCGTGTTCACGTCCACGATGTTCGTTCTTTGAAGACTTTTTCGGAAGCTTACTTAAAATCTGTTTCCACATAGTTCATAAATATAAACACCAACTGGTTCTTTTGTTTTCCTCAACACCAGAATTCAGATTCTCTATTCATCCCCCAAAACAACACCTAGCAGCACAAGACTTCATTTTTTCATCATCTGAGGAAAGTAAAATCCATTAAAAACTGAAATCCTAGATCAGCATATTAACTTATAAACAGAATCAAATCACAAACCTGAGAAACCGAGAGAAATCTCTTAACTTTCCCAGATTACAAAGCCAAAATCGCTTTTTGTTTGAAACCCAAAAAAAGTTTAAACTTTCAGCGATTCCAATTTTGAAAACAATCGCAAACGAAATAAACAAAGAACGCTGAGAATACGAAAGCTGCACATTCGCCACAAACACACAGACCAATACGAATTTAGAAAACTAAAACCAGAAAAAGGGCTTCAATAAACGAAAAAAGAAAAGCAATAATCGCCGATGACACAAAAAAAAGGTCAACAGAAGAAATACCCAAAGAAGAATAAACGATTACAACGATGATGATAATTACAACATTCAAAGTTCATCGGACCTCCTTCTTCCTTTCCTTGTTCTTTGTTGACTTGAAATTTTTTTTTTTCCTTCCTCTTTCAATCGGAAGTATGAAATTTTCTTTTTCTGCCTTTTTTTTTTGTTCTCCCAAAGCGATGAATTTTCTGTTTTTTTTTTTTAAATGTTCTTTTTCTTTTTCTTTTTAACAGTTGTTTTTCGTCTCGTGATCCAGTTATAATTCTTCCTTCCCGATGGATGATCCAACGGTTTTCATTTGATCAATCAAACTTTTTTCTTCGTAATTTATTTGTTCCTTTCTTTTAATAGTATAGAGATAAATATTGTGCACAAATGCTTTCTTCTGTGCTGGCCAAATTTTACTTTTGTGTTATGATTTCGAAATTTGCAGCAGGGACTTAAAACCCAAACTTGCACCACTTGTACGACGTCGTTTAAGTCTCTTGTACATGACTTTACAGTATGTCGATGGGCCGGTGCCGTCTAATGGGCCGGTGCCGTCCAATGGGCCCAGCCTACAATAATCTTTTTATTTTTTATTTTTTTTCGGTAACTATACAGAAATTCAACGGTCTAAACGGCTAACTTACGAGACCCGTAATTTTATGGACAAAAACTATAATGTGGGTCTCGATTATTGTCCATTTGATATCTTACTTTGAAATTAAAAAAATTTGTCGGGGTCAAAAATTTCGATTCTATAAAATAATACATTTTCAAATTTTTGCTTCAAAAATATCATTATTAACTTACATTTATAATAATAACATAAATTTAAAAAAAAAATTTGAAAAAAATAACATTACTTTAAATTTTTGTTACAAAAATAACATAATTAGTTTAAATTTGTAATAATATCATAAATTTAATATTAAAATAAATTAAACTTCATTTTAATAGAAACATTAAATCTTTAATTGAAAAAATAATATATTTTAATATAATATTTTAATTTTATGTATAATTTATTTCGAGTAAAAAATATTTTTATATAATATTTTAATATTTTTGGAATTTTAATTTTATTGTGCTAGATATACTATTTTATAGTATTACTATTTATACAAATATTCTTTTAATCAAGTAAAAATAAAAATGAGGTGTCATTAGATAAAATTGAACTTCGGATATAAGAGGTAATGGAAAACATTTTTACCAAATACCATTATGGATCACTTTTGCAATAGGTTTTTCAAATAAAATTTTAATTATTTTATTTTATCAAAATATCATCACAAGATATATTTCAAAAATATCATAATTTTAAAATGAAAATCAGTAAAAAGATTTCTAATATATGAAATCTAAGTTATAAATTTAAATTGAGAAACCTAAAAAATATAATAGTTTAGTTATTTTTATAATTTATTTAAAATAAATAAAATGTTTACATAATGATTTATGGCATTGTAAAATAAAAAATTTTATTCTAAAAATAATATTATTGTCTAATTAATTCGTCATTAAACATGTTTTATACTTACAAATTAAATAAATTAAAATTATCATAGAAGAAAGTAATCAAATATATCATCAGTTGTCGCCAAATCAAATTGCGACCGACCAGTATGATAAAGAACTCTAAAATCGACACGTGTCCATCATCTCAAAGACTTTGACGATTTCACCGTTACGCTTAATCTTATCTCTTTTCTTTCTTGTTTGCTTTCGTCCTCTCAGTTTATTTTTTCTTAACCCCAAATTTAAAAAATAAAAGGAGATTTTCTCGCACAATTTTCTCGTCCTTTCCATCATTTTCTCTCCTTGACTCGGTCGACGAATTTCACCAACCCGTTCTCTCTCTCTCTCTCTCTTTCATCGAAAGTCATTCACCAATTTGATTCCAAAATTTCAAGTGTTTAAAGAATCTAGATTTTCCCAAATAAGGAGATCTTGTTCATATTTTTTGCTTTGTCTTTTCGCGGCGAGGGTTCGGTTTGGTTTTCCGTTGATCGCGTTTCTTCGTGGGTGAAGAAGGGTTTCTCAAGTTTTCTATTATTTTATTCAATTCGTTCTCACGGATCAATCAAAAGAAAATTCTTATCTTTGTTTCTTTTAATGTTTAGGATTTAGGTTTCGAAAACCCTAGTTTTGATCGAGGAAGAGTTAGCAGGAAAAAAAAAAGCAAATTCCACTTATTAATTCATTCTTTTGTTACCAATTAGATGTTTATACGTCTCATCTTATCGTTTTCGTTTCGTCCCGTTCTAAGTTTCTTAGGGTTCTTTACTTTCTGAAACCAAGGAAGCTCTGAAAATTTCGATGCCTAGTATTTTTTCTGTTGCAATCTGAAATCAAGAGTTTCCTTTCTTCTTCTTCTTTTCTTTTTCCACTGAGTTTTTTTCTTCCGGATTTGATCTTTTCATCTTAGTTCTTATCGGATTTTGTACAAAAGGATTTAGGTTTTAAAGTGTATATAGACTTAAATAGAAATGGCCTTAAATTTTTCACATAGACACTTTCTTTCTGAAGAAAACAAGGTTTCACCAATGAAGATAGCCAATGGGGATATTTATTCAAGTATCGAAAAAAATGATTGTTTTGATTATGGAAGGAACACGGGAGATCCGGCGTCTGTTGACATACTTGATATTTTGCCATCTGATCCGTTTGGTATGGATATCAACAACACTTTCACGGCCATTACTGGGTGGCTTGAGGATTATAATCAATATGGAAGAGATGGGATTGGTGATGGAAACCACCAGCTGTTTGCTGGATTAAGTTTCATTTGGAACAATGCAATGTGGTTTCAGGAATTCCCTGAGAGTAGTAATGTGTACAGTAATGGATTTAGATCCTGTCATGGGGACGTCATATCAACGAGTAGTGTGGATGTGAGGAATGTTGAGGAAGTTGGAGAGAGCAGTGATTGTTGCATCAATGGAGGAGAGAATGCAGACGTTCATCCAGCGTTTGGTTTTTGTCTTTATCACTTGGGAGTGAAGGATCTTCTATCAGTCAGTATGGTCTGCAAATCTCTGCATACGATTGTTCGTGATGATTCGCTTTTGTGGAGACATATCCACATTTGTCAACCTTTGAATGAGAAGATCACGGAAGAGGCTCTGCTGCATTTAACTGAGAGGGCTCAAGGCACTTTGCAGTGTTTGAGGCTTGTAGATTGCTCGAGAATTACAGATGATTCTCTTAAGCTTGTGTTGGAGCGCAACCCCCAAGTAGTCAAGGTAAGCTTTTCTTCATTCACTTTTTTCAAGTTTATTGGATTACTAATTAAGAAAAATGTAACCTTTTTTGTAGAAGTGCTTGGTGGTAGAATTAATTTGTAGGATCTTATTTAAACCTAAATTTGGTTTTCGGTTGGCAGCTTAGCGTGCCTGGATGCACAAGGATCACTATCAGTTGTGTTTTGAGCATCTTGAGGGATCTGAAGTCCGCTGGAAAGCTGCAAGTGAAACATTTAGAAATTGGTGGCCTCTTTGGAGTGACGAAAGATGACTATGATGAATTGTTTGACTTGTTGGACTTAGACAATAACATTGAGCAGGCTAGTCAGAAGCAGCGTTTTTACCATAGAGGAGGAGACTCATGTGTGTCCTGTGATGATGACCGGGCGCTAGATATTGAGATATGCCCAAAATGTCAGAATTCTAGGCTTGTGTATGACTGTCCTGCAGAAGACTGTAAAGGGAAGGAACAAGGTTTTGAGGAATGCCGTGCTTGTTCTCTTTGCATACAGAGATGTTTCCAATGTGGTCGGTGCATCAATGACAGCGAATACGAAGAAACGTTTTGTCTGGAGTTTTTGTGTTCTGATTGTTTGAAGCTGTCCCCTAAGTTACCTTTATAGTGTTCCATCTAAGCCTTTCTTTCTACTCTGAATTGAATGGCTCAGTTCTTCATGAATATATTAGTATGACTTATTTGGTTGAAATAGTCAGGAAAACAAAAACTCATCAAATAGTCTGCTATGGCATTGATGAGGTAACAACGATGGATTATTTGGTTTGAGAAAGTCAAGAAAAAGAAAAGACCATGTAGACTAAGAGTATTGTGTTTTTACAGCAGGCAGTGTGATCTCTGCTGTTTCTGGTGGTTGAAGTTTGGATTTGGAGATGACAGAATAATAGTTGGGTCATTGATGTTTACACTGGCCATCAGAGCTGCATTTTGGCTTATTTGGTTGGAGAAAGTGAGGATAGAAAAGATCATGGTTTAGTAATAATGGTCAGCTGCTGTTTGGTGGGAGTGAATTTGAAAAACTACAAAATAGTTGGGATTTGGCGCTTTGTTGATAGTACTGTTGAAGCCATCAGATCGGAACACAGATTGAGAAATAGATGATGAAGAACAGTTCATGTTCTCTGTTTGGGTGTGTAATTGCCATAGTCACCTCTAGAAGAAGTAGCGAGGAAAAAGAAAGAAAGATTAGGCAAAAGGAAAATACAAGAAAGAGAGACACAAGAGTAGTGTGATTTGTCAGCTGTTTCGGTGATGGTGATGGTGATGGTGTTTGGGCTTTGATTGGTATAGTGCTGAAGCCATGCCAGTGAATCATTTTCCTACCATTGAAACCATCAGAACTGAATATTTAACGAAGAAGAGACTGTCATGAGAAAGGTTATGTAAAAGGAAAAACAAATCAAGAAAGAGGCAGAGTAGTGTGATTTGTTTGTATCATTTGCTTCTTTCTATGCATAGCTTCACCGGCTTTTGTCTAAAGAATCTCTGCAATTGTTTCAGGTTCCCTTTCATTTCTGTTGGTTATTGTCGTAAAGGTTGGGTTTGGCTTTTTCTCTCTATATATGCAAACTTAAGATAAGCTATCATTTTTTCTTTGTGTACAGTGTTCGATTTCATCTTAACTGGGGAAACAATGTGCAACACAACTTATGTTGCCGAGGAATGAGATAAGAACGAAGAAACTTTGTTTCTGTTTTTGTTTTTCCATCAGTCACTGTAAATATGTTCCATCCTTGGGTTATTGTCATTGAGTTTGGTTTGTAAACAAAATGGTCACAATGAAAAAGCTGATAACTTTTGACCAAACATGAGCACAACACAGGTTCAGGATTCTGAAACATTAAGACAACATAGGTGTGAATAAAGGATTCACTTGCCTTTTTAAGGACATGAGACGAGGAAAACGAGACCTAAACAAGAGACTTCTTGTTACTCTTCTTCATCCCATTCGTCGTTCTTGTATGAGACGAGGGTGTCGACTTTGTGAATCTGCAATAAACAAAACCGTTAAGGTTAAGAGACATTTCAAAGTGGATATAGAGGTTACAGGTTTCTTCCTCTTGCTTCTTCTTCTTACCTTTGTATCAAAAGCATGTAGCTTAACCATCTGTGGATTAGCAATCAACTTTGGATCACTTTCGATCCAGGTGAATGGAACAGCCACGTCGGTGTCTGTATATGCCAATACATCAAACACACCTAAACAAACAATGACATATATGAAATTAAAACGAGAAAATCATGTGGTCCTAGTTCCTTGAGTTTCAATGATTTGGTTCGTACATGCTTCATCAAGACAAGGCAAGTAAGTAATGCTTGAAGCAACCTGTCTCATGATAGCTTGAATCTCCCTCATGATCTCCTTATCACTCTTCTCCCTCGATACACTGAAGTTTCATATGGTGAAAACAAGAATCAAGAAAAGCGAATTCCAGAAAGTATCAACATTTTCAATTTAGAAAAAAAGAAAGAACTCACCCTTTATCGACAACCTCTTTATCGGTTTCGATCCTAAAATTCCACCTCTCCAAGACTTCACCAGTCGCTTTGCTCATTATCACCAACACTACTCTCTGCAATTTCCCAGCTTCAAGCCATTCTTTATACACAAATAAAAACAACATATCTCAATGCTATGTCTATTGTTCTGTCAAAAAAGGGATAGTTCAACGAACCAGACTTCTACCATGGAACATACTAGCAGAAAAACACTTTACCAGAGATCTGAGAAGTGAGATTTGACATGAATGATTTGACGGATTCGTCTTCAATAAGCAACATCGGAAGCCCATATTTCTTCACTTTCACAAAACTTTCCTCTGGATAAACTGCACGATTATAAAGAATACTATACCCAAAGTAAAAAAGACGAATCAATTTCATTACTGGAGGAAAAATCATAAAATCGGGAAATCCCTAAAAGGTGAATCAGATCTTCGAATCCACTCACCTGTTCGCAGCGTAACCTGGAAGAAGAAGAAGGAACCATCAAATTGAGGAGAAATATAAAAGAAGTGAGAAATTTAAGGCAATCGAGACTGAGAAACGCACAGAAAAACTCGCTGACGATGGCAGCAGATCCATGCAAAGTGATGATATCTTTAGCAGCCGCAGTTTTGGACGCCATGAAAGAGATTTAGAGTTGAAGAATCAAATAGCAGAATTGAATTCAGAAGAGGCCGAGAGCAATCGACGGAGTTTTGATGATTTTTAGAAAGATTAAAAAAAAGGAGCGTAATGGCTATTCTTCTTCTTCTTATATGGAAGTGCGGTTACAACGGCTACTTCTAATTGGCACACTGAGTAAAATGGATTTGAAACCAATTGTAAATTTTTGCAATAAAACGGCTATTTTGTCTTCATGTTAATATAACGGTATTTTATTTTATACGATACCATTTTTTAATGAGTAATACCGTAAATAATATTATTTTAATTTTATCTTTTAAATTTAATAAATAATTTTTTTTAAAATATCACAAATTATTATGTGAAAATAATTATTTAACTTAAATAAATTATATATAAAATTAAGACATAATGTTTAGGTTCACTTTTTTTAATTTGTGGTTTAAATTTTTTATTACGAAAAAGTTTTTAGTTATTTTAGTATTAAATTTGTGCTATTTTGAAAATTTAAATGATTAGTGCTATATTTGTAACTAAAACTTGAAATAGTGATATTTTAGTTAATTTTCCTTTTTCAATCACTAATATTTTTAAATAGCATATTTAAAATATTATATTTAGGTTTATTTTCTAATTTAAGATTAATTTTTTTATTAAAATATATTTTTAATGATTTTAATTTTAAATTTATGATATTATTAAAATTTTAAATTAATAATATTATTTTTAAAATAAAACATTAAAAATATTATTTTAAAGAATTATCCATAAACAAATTCATCTTAAGACATAAGGCATATAAGGTAAGCATAAAGAGACTTGGTATGAAAAAAGAAAATTGTCAACGGAAAACAAATAGACTATCAAAAAACTACCAAAGTACACAGCTTTGTTTTAAATTTATATTTTGGTCAACTCCATTTTTTAACAAAAGAATAAATATAATTGCAGGGGATAATTGGATAATCAAAAGTTCAAAGCTATCTAATGTAGCGTGACACGCATGCATTTCTAAACCGGATATTAAAATATAGGGCAATTGATTAAAATAGCATCATTTCAAGTTTTTGTTCCAAATATAGCACTAGTCATTTAAATTTCCAAAAATAGCATAAATTTAATACTAAAATAATTAAAAACTTATTCCTAATAAAAAAAATTTAAACCCTAAATTGGAAAAAGTGAACCTAAACATTATGTTTTAATTTTATATATATTTTATTTAAAGTAAATAATTGTTTTTACATAATAATTTATGCTAAATGGTGCTATTTTAGGGTATTACTCTAAAATATATTCAAGAGTTGAAAATAAAATATTTAAAACATAAAACAGTGAGACAAGTAAAGTAAGATTCATAAACACTGTTGTATTAAAAATAACGTTTGGATTTGCATAAATTTTTTTTTTTTTGTCACTGGGGATTTGCATAATTGTTTTGGACAACATAATAATATTAATCTAAATTATACAAATATAGAAAAGAAATAATCATTGTTGTAACATCTCTATATTTATTCTAGAATTGTGGAGTTCGAATACATATTTTCTCGTATTAAAATGTTAAATTTTCGTATGAAAATTTTGGGATATTGGACATTATGGTTCATTGAAAAAAAAAAATTTCACAAATACAATAAAATTAAATATGAGTACTATTTTAAAATAATATTTTTTAAATTTTTGTTACACATCTAACATTTTAAATTTAAAATTCTAAAAATAACACAATTATTTTTTGAAAATACATATTTATCATAAATAAATTACAAATATAATTAAAATATTTTTTTGAATTTTTTTCTAATTTAGAATTTAATTTTTCTTTATTAAAAAAAATTTTAAATATTTTAATATTAAATTTGTGATACTTTTAAAAATTTAATATAATATTGATATATTTGAAACAAAAATTTTAAAAATATTATTTTTGTCAATTTTTAATTTTGATTGCTTATTAATCAAATATTGCAAATTGTTTGTAAAACTTTTCATCATAATTACAATTACAACCTGTAACTAATGTCATTGGTTAATCATTTTTTGTAATAAAATAATCTTTTGCTAAGAAAACTCATTTTCCATATTTCTCAATCAAACAATTTTCTCCTTTCTCCAAGAGAAAAAATTAATTTCATTTCATATTCACAAAATACAATATAGTTAATGTATTACATAATCAAACAAATTTGAAAAGATTACAATACAATTAACATAAAATCAGTAATAACAAATACAATACATATCTGTACTATCAATCAAACAATTTTATCCTTTTTCTCTCTAAACCAATCAACCCAGTTTCGTAGAACCCACAAAACACTAACCAAAATAGCAGAGCCAATCACAACGAGCCATGAAATCCAAGCCCACCGTGGAACTGCTCCCTCCGCCGCACCGCTTCCATAGAATGCGGCCATATCGTAGAGAGCCACCGGACCAGCCAATCCACGAACCACCGTGTAGAACAAATAGAAAGGCGGAGACAAGATCTCTCTCACCTTCCTCGCCAAGACGACGTCGTTTTTCCTATACCCAGCGATTGTCCACGCGTTCTGGCACGCGCTCGTGGCCTCCGCGAGGATCAAGAGGAGGAGAAGCGCATGAGCTCCGTGACCGACGGCAAATCGACACGTGGCAAAGACGTAAAGAGTTGCGATGTGATGTAGGATGAAGAGGAAATCGTTGGGAAGGAAGATTAGGTAGTGGAAGAGATCGATCGTGAAGTAAGCCATGCTGAAATCTAGGACGGCGGATTCCACAGCGGTGTTGGGAGAAGCGAAGGAATGTGGTACAGTTTTTGCAGCGCGTGGAGTTGTTAGTAGAGCATGAGACGCCATTATGACGGCGGGAGTGCCGTGGAATAGGGACATTAAGCAGCTGGCACCTAAATGGGACGATTTCCATGAGCGGAAAATCAAGAAATATCCGACGAGGTATACGGCTAGGAAGAGGAGGAGAAACAACGGAAGAGTCGCCGCAGAAGAAGGATTAAACGATGCCGTTTCCATGCTTGTGCAATTTATCTGAAGCTGTTTGGGATCAGCTGAATTTGAGTGGGGTTTTTAAATATCTGAGATGATAAAATGATATCATGTGGTGAGGAGTGTGAAATACACGATGCAACAAGTCATAGCAACCGTTGGATTAATGAGTAAGATTAGTTTTAGTTTGACGTGTATTTGTGAATTAGTAATGCGTGATTACAAGTTATTCTCTGGTGCTTATTTGGATATTCTCTCCTTATTAAAAGCATATACTTAATATATTAACTAACAAACATTTTAATAAAAAAAATTTACGTTATTTACAAATATGTGACATTCATATATCATATCATCGCTCTTAAAACAAATATAAAATAAAATATAATATCCTAAAATATTATATTTAAAATTTTTTCTTCAAATCTATCATCATAAAATCAAACTTCTAAAAATAACAATATAATTATATAAAAATATTTATTTATTTTAAATAAATTATATATAAACTTAAACTATTATATTTGTATTCATTTTTCTAATTTATGGTTTAATTTTTGTCTATAAAATATAGTTTTAATAAATTTTAATTTTAAATTGTACTATTATTGGAAATTTAAATTAATAATGTTATTTTTGAAACAAAAACTTAAAACGTGCTATTTTAGACAATTGTGTTAAGATAAAATATAATTTATTAGAATATTTATAAAAATAATATTAGATAAATATTTAATAATATATTATATATAAATTTCTAATATTTCGACATAAAAGTATTTTGACATAAAAATGTTTTGACATAAAAGACGAAATAATAGAAAAATAATATTAGAGATTTTGAAATATTATCCAAACAAAATATAAGATAAAAATTTGATTTAACTGAATATTTATTAAATTTATTAATAATATTTATATCCAAAATAAAATAAAAAAATTTCATTTCTATAATCTGATTTTATTATCTATTTCATTTATATAATTAATATTAAAAAAATTAAAAAAAATTTTTAAATAAAAATAAATTATATAATTATCTAATCTATATTTATTAAATAAAAAATTAATTATAATATATAATATATTATTTACTTCACCGCTGAATAAGTAAAAATTAAAGAGAAAGTTATTTTGCATTTTTAGATATGTCTAGGATAATAATATGTTTCCTTGGGCCCATAGCTTGCTTTAAATAATGGTTTCATTAATGGGCCTTTTCTTAATTACTTAAAATAATAGGCCCAATGGGGATGAAGCGAATAAACAAACAGCAAAGCTGATTTAATTAAGGCTTTTTGGATTAGGATTCGCAAAAGTTGTAATATTTATGGATCATTTCTACAATATTTTCTGCGTTTCCACAAATATTTTATTAGTATTTCTACAACAAAAATATCTATTCCATTTTTACAAAAAAAAAGTGTTTCTTTTTCAAACATAAAAAATAATTTTCATGAAAAAATCACGGTTGTGCCGCCAAATTGAATCCATAAGAGTTTCTCCAACTGATATTCTGATTGCAATCTCTAATTAAAAATATTAACATATGATAAACTATTTTTTATGGGGAAACTCAATAGATTAATTGCTTATAAATTTATTCTCATTTTGGTGAAAACGACACTTTTTTTGAAAAAACAGTACATTTGTTATGATTTTATTTTGATTCTGATGAGGATAAAGTGTTGTATCTTAGTTTTCAGATCAGAACTTGAAAGACCAACTTCTAATGTTTTATATTTCGAGAGAGGAGAGAGAGGTATGAATGATGTATTGATGAGTTCGGTTACACAATAGATAACTTTTCAGAGAAAAAATACATTCGAGCTAATTAATTTCGTCTTTTGTTTATATCGCGAGCCTTCATTTTATCCTCAGCTCGCCTAATATTCAACGTTGTAATAATTACTTGTAATAAATACTCATAAATACTCATAAATTTTCATAAATTCTTCTCATATGGAGATTCAGTGCTAGTGCTGCCCTCGATAATTAGTGAGATCGAACGTATCACTGAATTGTCCTGACAGTTTCTCGATAATGATGCGTCCACTATCTAACATGAAACTTTGGACATAATGGATCAAATTCTTAACGGGACAAGTTTGGACTTTTTGCAAATCGTAACCCACCTCCAACATAAAGCTTATGGCAAAATTAGTAGGTTGGTTGAAGTTAATTCTAAAACTTTATGGAAAACTCAATATGTTGGTTATGAAATTGTGTTAGTTGGTTAATCAAAAAGTTATGGGAATGTATAAGTCGAGCTTTGAGCATTGTTTCTCTATTAATTTGTTTCAAAAGGTGATGAAATTATACTATTGAGGTTCTAATTTTCAGAATCATTAGGAATCAGAAACATTAAGAATCGATGTGTGATTATTGTTAGGAAATTAGTGATTAACCTATGGTATGTTTTGTGACATACCACCAGCTTAATAAATTTTGTTTTGTTGTTTTGTCATTGTTCAATTAATGTTTATCCTTTGTATTTACTTGATGAAAGTTTCATAAGGTTAGTTGGGTGTTTTGTCATTCTTAACTTGATATTATAAATAATATCACAAAACATGATTATTACTTGGAATTTGGAGTAATAAAATTTGAAGAATTATGATCTTATCACAAATTGATACATCACTAATAACTGAAAGAGAAAATGACACAATGCATTTTTTTTTACTAATTACGTTTTTTAATTGATATTAAAAGGATAAAAATAAAATGGTTAAATTTTTATAAATTTAGGTTTGTTGTATATTTAATTAATTAATGAGAAAAATATGTCATTGATTAATTTAATAAAAATTGATTAAAAATTTATTATTATTTTTGAAAATATAATTTTTAAATAAAATATGAAAAATAAACAAATTTTACTAATTATTTGTTTGAATTAATATTTAAATTTTTTTGTGAAAACACAATTCTACCACCAAATATTATTCCAACGATTTCTCTTCAAAAACACATTCGTTACCAAAAAATAATGTTGGAAATATTTTGTCTAATTATTTTTTAATGTCAAAAAAAATTTGGTAGAAAGTTAAAATAATTACGCAAAAAGACGGTTCTACCATCAAATAATCATTTCTATGATTTTAGCCAAAATATGTTTCGGTGACCAGAAAACAATTTTATTATTATTTAAAAAATGTTGGTAATTGTTTTCTCAATTATTAGCAGCACTTAAAAATGAAATATATTTTTAAATAGGTAATTAACTAAAATATCAATATTTCAAGTTTTTATTCCAAATATACCATAGTTATTTAAATTTTTAAAAATAACACAAATTTAATATTAAAATAATAAAAAAATTATTGCTAATGAAAAAAATTTAAACTCTAAATTAGAAAAATTAAACCCCACACATTATGTTTTAATTATATATATAATTTATTTAAAATTAATAACCTAAAATAGTACTATTTTAAGTTTATTTTGCAAATTTAGCAAAATAAAACCAAAATTCTAAAAATAGCACAAATTATTATATAAAAATAATTATTTACTTTAAATAAACTATATATAAAATTAAAACATAATGTTTGAGTTCACTTTTTATAATTTAGGGTTTAAATTTTTTTTCATTAGAAATAAGTTTTTTATTATTTTAGTATTAAATTTGTGATATTTTTGAAAATTTAAATGATTACTGATATATTTTAAACAAAAATTTGAAATATTGCTATTTTAGTCAATTGTCATTTATTTAAAGTAAATAATTATTTTCACATAATAATTTATGATATTTTTGGAATTTTAGTTTTATTTTGATAAATTTGTAAAATAAAGTTAAAATGATATTATTTTATGCTACTACTATTTTTTTTTTAAATTGCTAATCAAGAAATTTTAAAAATAATTTAGTAACCTATCACTTCAAAACTCATTCTGAAAGTAAATCATTAACCAAAAACAGTATAAGATAACAATTAATTTCAAACATAACATCATTTTAAATTTGGATAAGAACGAATTTAGTCAATCACATTTCAGCCCAATTAGCTAATTGTGTCCTTTTGGTTTATTTTATTTTATTTTTGTCAACTAATATTCAAATCTCCGAAAGAGCGTTTAGTGTTCTTATGTCATCAAATGACGTGTATCCGACAATTACCAAACCAGATCCACTCATAACCATTTTAGTGATATAAATTAATTATTATCTTATTTTTATGTTATAAAACGAAATCAGATTATTCTAATCCCTCTATAATTAAATCCTATTTGTGTATTTTTACATTATTATTTGGCAGTTTCCAAAAATAACGTTTAATTTTTAAAATATTACTTCAAAGAGAAATATTTTAAAATAGCACATTTTTAAGTTTTTTTCTAAATTTAACACTATAAATTTAAAATTTTAAAAATAACATAAATTATTTTCTGAAAATATATATTTACTATAATTAAATTATATATAAACTTAAAATATTATATTGGATTCACTTTTTCTAATTTAGAGTTTAATTTTTTTCATTAACAATAAATTTTAATATTAAATTTATACTATTTTTAAAAATTTAAACTAAATGTACTATATTTGAAATAAAAAACTTTAAAAAATATTATTTTGTCAATTATCCTATTTCGTAATTGTAAATAACTAATTTAAAAAATAAATACAAAATATATAGAAAAATTAAATAGACATTAGTATTATGAAATCTAATATTTCAAATTCATATTTTTGTTAATCTATTTGAATAATTTTTATCAGAAAATAAATAGATTAATTCTATTGGTGCATCTAATAACTTAACAAATTGTAAACATTTAAATTATATTCATATTTTACAAATTATATTCTTGAATATTATAAAATATAATATTTAAAATTCAAAATTTTATTAATATAATTAAATTTTTACCTAAAATAACATAATTATAATATTACACCTAACAATTTAAAGTTTTTGATATTTATATTACTAATATTTTATTAAAAAAATATTATTTAAAAGCATATTAATAGTGATTTAATATTCACTACAAATTTATAAACTACAAACTCTTTTAATAAATTCAAAAAAAATATTATAATTAAATAATTGCATGTATAGTGCTAGTCAATTTCTAACTTTTTATTATAAAATGTACACATAAAAAAAGAATCTAGTTGTTGAACCAGTCCTTTCAATTACCCAATCTCCTAATTACTTTCTTAAGACAATTTCCACTTCCAAATATATTATAAATTCACAACAAAAGCTTGAAGAAGAAGAACAAGAACATGAAGAATGT
Source organism: Pugionium dolabratum (assembly GCA_018901945.1). Taxonomy (NCBI): domain Eukaryota; kingdom Viridiplantae; phylum Streptophyta; class Magnoliopsida; order Brassicales; family Brassicaceae; genus Pugionium; species Pugionium dolabratum. The sequence continues at coordinate 256,054 of JAEVFF010000354.1, forward strand.
TATGATGATTATTGATGAGAGCAACTCAAGTTATGATTTACTAATTTGGGTACTCCAAAATCTAAAAAATACCATTGAAAGCTCCAAACTTTTGATCTTTGCAAAACAGCCACATCCTCGTTTTGTATTTTCTTCATCAGTTGGGTTTGCTCAGATTTTCTATCCATTTTCACCAGGTTAAGTCACTTAATTTCGTTATATCGATGAATTCCTTTGAAAATTGATGTGTTTTTGTGTTGTTTACAGTTGGAGAACTAACAAGATTGGCTCAAGAAAAGAATATGAAAATTGCTTTGGGTATATTAGAGAAAGCCAAGAAGATATGTGGAAATCATGAGGTAATTATCATTGTTTAATTAAGATTATGTTATGTTATAATCTCATCATAATCATTGTTGAAACACACAGATTAAAGCAGAGACATTTACTGAAGTTGGAGATCCAAAAGATTCAATTGGCAAGATCATTCAAGAACGAAAGATTGATTTATTAGTTATAAACGATAATCACCTTCAAAGTTTTAAAAAGTAAGAAAAATTATAATTTCTTTAAATAATTTGATTATTTTTAAATATAACAATTATCCTGTTTTAAATAAATGCAGGTTTTTACATAATACAGATTGTTCACTTCTTGTAGTGAAGAAATTGTAACAACTAATTATGCTATGAAACACTAAATATTCTATATAATTTTGTAAAATAAATTATTGTTGTAATTTGGAGTTATAGTTGAACTTTTGAATGTAGATATATAAAATGTAGTGTAACGAAAATTTCCAATAATTAATATATTTTACTTATATTCTCGAACATAAAATGTGAATAGAAAAATATACTAGCGCTGTTCGTTTGTCTGCCGCAGACGTTGCGGCAGCGACCTGCGGTCAGATGCTGCGGTTAGACGCAGCAATATTGTTGTTCGTTTGATCGCCGCAGGTTGTCGCCGCAAGTTGTATCGCAATTGTTTGATCGCAAACGCTATAATTTCGCAGCGATTAAAAATTTTGATCGCAGCTTTCTGCGGTCGACCGCAGCGTTTGATCGCAGGAACCTGCGGCGGTCAAATGAACAACGTTTTGCCGCATGACGCAGCCGCAGGTTCCTGCGACTACGAAACGAACAGGCCTATTCTTTACAATTTGTAACTATATTACAAAAAAAAATTGTTTAAAAATATGTGGGAAAAAGATTTAAAAAAAACCTTGATGTTTGCAAATTTGACCATAAAACCCCTGGAAAATGTTCTCTCTCCAACCATGACTTGTGTATTACTTAACCATTTTAAATCTGTGATTAGCTAACGTTGTTAAGTTGCGATTAAAAACATTAATTTTTAAGGTTTTTAAGTGGCCAAAATCTCCAAATCTCTACCAAATCCCTAATTTGACATTCTCACGGTTGGAGGTAGGCTTTTCACTCTTAATGTGGAGCCCGGCCCAAATCGGATTTGGTCCAATAATTCGATTTCGAAATCTTGCACTGGGATGATCTAAACCGATGTGGATGAATTTCCGAACATCTCCCAAAACGTTCGGTCTCGGCAATTATCGAAGACGATGTTAGATATCTCGAGGCATTATTTATGAACATAATTAATATAATATTTATGGCAAACATATCGAAAATTTTGATGAATTAGAAATGTATAAAACAGAAGATTTTGGTTTTTAATAAAGATCCGAACATTAAGAAAAACAATATAAAAAAGTTCGCAATATCTTTTTTCCTCCCAACTAATAAATTACCCTTAACTTTCTTTTCTATTATATCTTCTAAATTCGAATGGTTTGTTTGTCTCTAGTCAAAGAACATCGGTTCAACACTCACCTTATTTTTTGATGTCATCGAACTGCATTTTGACGGACAAATTGCAGTACGACGATAAGGACGACTTCATGTAAAGTTTCATTAGACGACTTATTTCAAAAAAAAATTTGAGTAATTCTTTTTTGAGGTTTAATTTTTGAATATTTTTTCTGTGTATTCGATTTTAAACCGAAAACCATAATTTCACAGTTAGTGAATTTTGATTATTTGTTTGGAAATCCTAATCACAACAACATTAAAATTACTAATACTAATGCCAATACCTCACCTAGGAACAAATACGTGTCTTCGATTTATTTAACTATTGGTATGAAAAACAGAAATAAATAGTTATTGTATACAATTATTATCTCAAAAAACGATAAGGAAAGATAAAAACATGATTATTTAGTATCATAAAAAAATTTAGTAAAGAATTGATAAATTTTCATGATGAAAACAGCAAAGAAGATAATTAATAAATCTCTAATTGAATGTCAATAAATCAAATAAAAAAAACTTGTTTTTAACAGGAATTAATATAATGTATTTAATTTCTATCTCAAATATAAACACATCCAAAATTTTCAAAAATATTTAAGCATTTTTATTGTTTCAACATATAGTTTTCAATATGTATATTCCACAATCATACCATTACTTTCGTCACTCACTGCATATGCATATTTATTTCATATGTTATATTGTTACGATTGTAATACAATCAAATAGTATTATTTAAGTTTATATTTCAAATTTAACATATTTAAAATAAATTTTAAAAATAATATAAATTATTATATGAAAATAATGATTTATTTTAAATAAATTATATATAAAATTAAATATAATGTTTAGATTCAATTTTTCCAATTTAAGATTTAATTTTTTTATTAAGAAAATATTTTTAGCTATTTTAATATTTTAAAAAATTTAAATAATTAGTGTTATATTTAAAATTAAAAATTGAAATAATATTATTTTAGTCAATTGGGGCTTAATTAATCGATTTACTTTAAAATTATATCCCAAATTGAATTGAAATTTGTCATTTGAGAAAGTAGGTGTTTGATTAAAAACTTAAACGGGCCAAAGTTTTTCTCTAACAGGCCCAATAAACAAGTGAGTATTAATATAAAACGCTGTCGTTTAGAATTGAGTTTCTCATGGAAGTTATCTATCTATCGTCATCCTTTAATCCTTATCTCCTTTGAAGCTTTTTTCATTTGTTGTGCCCTCCATGGCTGTTTCTCTTTCTCTCACATCAAATCCTCTCACGTCCCGCCATTGTTACGGTCTCTGCTTCCCTTCCACTTCATTTAAGGTATTTCTCTTTCCTTTCGTGTTAATATATGTTTACACGCTTACACACAGTCGCTGCTAAATTCGGAAAATTGAGCAATATGAAATTCGACCAAATTTGAAATGTTCCAGGGAAATGTAAGTGTCTTAGGAGCAAACCCGTGTCAGGTTCTTTCTCTGAAACTCCACTTAAAGCGTAGAACGGGAAAGCAACAGCAAATTGCGAAGCCACTTGTTGTGGTTAACCAAACGGCGGCTACGTCGTCTTCTTCTTCGGAAGCAGTAGCTTCGGAGAGATTCCGTCTCGATAACCTTGGACCCCAACCTGGTTCGAGAAAGAGGGCGAAGAGAAAAGGTAGAGGTATATCTGCAGGGCAAGGAGCAAGTTGTGGTTTCGGGATGAGAGGACAGAAATCACGATCAGGTCCTGGTATTATGAGAGGCTTCGAGGGAGGTCAGACTGCTCTTTATCGCCGTCTCCCGAAACTTAGAGGAATCGCCGGAGGTAAAGTTATCGAATTTTTGTGTGTAGGCCAAGTGTTCGATGAAATGTCTCATCTATAGACTGATTTAGTGATGATTTTTGCAATCTATCAGTTGGGACATATTTTTTTCATCGATTCCTTATGCAATCTTACGTAAGAGAATCTTGGTGATTTTTTTAAGGAAAGACTTGATAACAAGGACTGTATTAGTGAAAAGTTTCATGGTTTTTTCTCATAAGTTTTGAAGCAATTTCGTGGTTTTCATGGTTTATCCATCTTTGCGAGTCAACGTTGGAAGAAAAATCTTTCGTTATTCCATGTCCTTGTTTGGTTTCCTGATGCATCCATTGCGTTACTTTCTTCTTTGAACAGGTATGCGTGCAGGATTACCCAAGTACGTACCTGTTAATCTCAAAGACATCGAAACAGCTGGATTTGAAGATGGAGATGAAGTGTCATTGGAGACATTGAAACAAAAGGGTTTGATCAATCCTTCAGGAAGGGAAAGAAAACTTCCTCTAAAGGTTAGTACCCCGGAAAAAAAATCTGTCTTGCTTCTTATTCGATCCTACTTCTTTCGATCATTCTTCCAGCTTTTCTATGTGTAGACGCTTTGATTTCTCTTGGATTCCAGATTCTAGGCACTGGCGAACTAAGCGTGAAGCTCAACTTCAAAGCTCGGGCCTTCTCAACATCAGCAAAAGAAAAGCTTGAATCTTCAGGTTGTACACTCACTGTGTTGCCCGGAAGAAAGAAATGGGTGAAGCCATCGGTTGCAAAGAACCTCGCAAGAGCAGATGAGTATTTTGCCAAGAAGAAAGCTGCTGCTGCTGCTGCAGCAGCACCTTCAGAACCAGCGGCTTCTGATTAAACTTCTTCATTTTCAAGCTCTTCAATGTTGTAAAGCTGCAGAGATAATTGTCTATGATAAGCTTTATTTACAAATCCTTTTGTATTTTTGTATGTTAAAGAGATTTACATATTGTTGTTGAAGAGTAAACTGGTAGAAATTTTTGAACTTTTCGTCCCTCAACAGAAACGTTTTTCAATCTCCAAATAAATTTTACAAAATAAGGTATCACAAGTGGGGTTATTACTATAATGTTTCCCCATTCTCTTCTCCATAAGCTTTAAATCAAATTTTGTGGATTTTGAGAGCCCTCAAGGCTCATCTTCATCATCTTCATCATCAATGAAAGCTCTTCTTCTAACCCGACGTCTTCGAGTTCCAGACTCTTGTTCATCAGAAGGCTGATTATTCTCTTCGTCACGTGAAGATGTGCCTGTATCACCTTCATAGCTCTCTCCCCATAGCCTTGAAGATCTTCTTCTCACACCTATCTGTGACCTAGCTCTAGATGTACCTGACCAGCTACTACTTCTTCTAGAACCACTCGACTCTGGTCTAAACACTCTGAAGAGAAAGAACACTGTAAGCCAACCACCATCATCAAACGAAAGAATGCTATCGTTGTTACTTCTTTCTTCTCCTCCAATAGAAGACTGGAGAGTGCTAAGCAAATCACCTAAATCTCTTTGCCTTTCTAGCCTCCTCCAGCTTCTCTGTCTCTCTGGATCTGCTTCTGATGGTCTGACTCCTGGATGTTGAAGCCTTGCATGCTTTCTTAGATCGGAATAGGTCCCACTGAAATCACAAGTCTCACTAGAACAGCTTCTATGTTTTGCGTTCATGAAACATCGAGCAGGTTCAACAACAACCCATTCTTTTATATGTCCACGGCATAACGGACAAGTAAGCTTTGGTTTGGTGTTTTCTTGGTCATCCTCCATTGATACAAAGCCTTCTATTACTTCTCTCTCACCCTCTCTAAGATTCACAACTGTTAACTCAGATGAAGCATCTTCTCTTATATTTACGGCAATGGAGTCTTCTATCTCAGTAGGTAGATGAGTTTCCTCTTGTTCGTGAGGTAAAGACAATGATGGTGTCTGTTTAGAAGCTTTTCGGAACTGATCAAAACAGTTGGAATGCCGGCGGCTAGTGTCACACATGTAAGGCCGACAACCGTTTTCATAGGAAGAACAAATGAGAAGGATTCCGTTATGAGGATGTTCCATACAGACAGGACAACGAGCTTCTTCCCATTCCTTAGCTTGTTTCTCATTTGGCTTCAGAGCACGGCTTGACTCACAATACATCTGCGATCTTCTAAACCTTTCATGAGATACCGAACGCTCTTTCCTCTCTTTCGGCATGGTCTCTAATAAGCAGAAGAAAAGAACTAATAACTTTTTTAAACTCTTAGTTAGGATCCAGACCAAGTGACTTAAACCTGCAAAAGATAAACTTCTCATAAGCAACATCAAACGAAACTACATATTTGCTAAAATCAATCCAGAGATTATCATGCCTGACGGTGTGTAGAATCTAAAATCAACAAAGATCGGCAATAGATCAATATAAACAGCTTGAAAAGTAATGCCTAACACCAACCACATGTAGTGGACCAACATAATTCTACAAAAAAATAAGAAACCTAAAGTCATTTCTATAAATTGCAATCGCATAAAAAAAGTAAGCAACTTTTTCAAATCGACTCATCCATCTCTTCAATCAACACAAGAGTAAAAGAAAACCCAGGTGAGGTTCTAGATCAATACGAATTCATACGACCCAGAAGAAATGAATCGACACCAATGTTCAGGAAAACCCTGAAATTGAAATGAAGACAGAATGAGAAATAACAGATACGAAGAAAGTGAGATTACCAAAAGAGTCTAGAGCTTTGTGGAGATGAGGAAATGATGAAACGAGGAAACCCTAAATCGGGCTCTCCATAGAGGGAGAGGCAAAGAGGTGAGACGAGGAAGATGAGGCGGCTACTTTACGTTTCTTTCGAGAATAATATTTTTCTCCTAAAATACATCATACAAATTCCAAAAAATGTTATTATTAGTTTTTATTTTTCAAGTTTTTTAAAAAATATCACAAATACAAAAAATATTTTTTTTAAAAAAAAATTAAATATTTTATTTTAGATTTTATGTTTAGTTTTATAATTAAAGTTTAATTTTTAGGATTTGTAGTTTTAGTTTGCTTATATTTTTTTTAAAAAATTATATTTTAGAAAATAAAATTGAATAAAAAATTTGTATGGCATTTTGAAAAGTGAAATTTGAGAAGATAGCAAAGAAGGGTAACCTAATTAGCAGAATAAACAATTCTTAAATTGTCCATTGTTCATTTTATTAAAATCCGATATCGCTCCTATTTTGAAATGATTTTATTCTGCGAAATAACTTACACATTTTCCATATGGATATCGGTTTTTTTATGTCAAATCACACCCTCGTTCATATATAAAGAGAGAGAGTGCATATCCACTATTTTACTTTCTTCTCTTCCGTTTCTCGCTCCAATATCTCTCTTATTCTTCTCCACCTCTCTCTTATTCTTCCACATCTCTCCCTTTCTTCTCCACCTCTATTCTTCTTCTCCACCATTGAATCTATGTACAATAATCAATAACTGGTAGAAATCCGATATCACTCCGATATCACACATCAGCTTACGTTTATAAACTCATCATGTATCATGTAACGATTTAGTTACCAATTTGGTTCTCTAACGATCTAACTTAATTGTTCAATCGTTATGTTATAATTTAATGTTCAATTATAATTTTAACCGCTATTTCTTTATTAGGTCATAACTACAAGATTTGTACAACTTATATTTGGATCTCTGTCGTCGTCTCAAATGTTGTTAGCTGATAAAAAAAATTTTAAAGGCGACGCAAAACTCGACGAATAAGAGTTTGGTTGGTAAATGATGAAAAGATGAAACGTGGCCGATATGATTAAACAGATTTTAGAGATTTATCAATACGATTATTATGTATCTTGTATATTAAAATATTTCTTAACATGTATTAGTATTATTATACAGATATAACAAATTAAATCATATAATATATATATATTTGTTATAACTAAAATTTTGAAGTATCTTTGATTATACGAAAAAAGAGTTGATGTCTAATACTTATGTTCCAATATCAAAATAAGAGTTAACATTTAACAATACTATTATACGTATATAAGTACAATCTATTAATGAGAAAATTGTTGAATTAAATATAAAATTTATGTTGATCGGGTGACAAACATATAGCATCGCCAACATAAATGTTATCACTAGTACTCTTTTTATACATTTTAGAAGAACTTGTAACATATACGCTACTTTTTAATGTTCGCCGTAATATTTACATCCAACGGTTCATATTATATGTTGAAATGCGTTTTGAACAGTACAATTGCATACTATGTCACTATCAGTTACAATCAGTCACAATACGTCAAAAAATTATCAAATCACTGCGTATGAACAGGATGTGTCGGCTGACGTGTAAAAGTAAAATCGACAACTTATGGCATAAGTGAACAGTTAGAAAACAAATAGTTCGCTTATTTATTATTTTACTAATTAAATATCATTTCTCTGTTATTACACAAATTTTTCCTTTTAAAAATTGTTCAACTAAGATGTTTTGTGAACTTTATATATATTTATAAAATTTAAATTTAAATACATCTAATATTTTTGATCATAAATGTTGTGCAATTCTTTTGTTATTGGTTGAATTGTTCTAAACTATAATATTAAGTGATATTCATTAAAGAAAATTAAATTTATGAATCTACATATTTTTTTAAGTAGAAAATGTTATAAAATAACATCAAACCAAACGAGTAATGATATAAGATACCAATAGATAAAATATATTCGGTCAACTTGTAAGAGAAAATAAAAGCATGAAGAAGACAACAAAAAAGTCAATTAGGTGTATACCAAAATTTCCATTATTCGGTAAAGTAAAAGTTGGAGAAGATTTCATGATTCGAATTCTGTTCATTTTGTTGTTATATTATTCCTTTTGTTGTTGTTAGCAACTAAGGTCTAATTTTTTTTTTCATTTTGTAATTTTAGATTTTTATACTTTAGCAAGTATTGACTAAAAATTCTAGTTATGCTTAAATTTCTAAACTAGGGACATGTCATTGCAACAGCAGATATGAATTGAATATAATTTTATAGAAAAAAGATTGATAGCTATACGAAATATATTTTATCACATGGTTACGAAACTACAGTTTCAAAATATATATTAAAAAAATTCAATCTTTATTACATTGAAAAAGTTGTCGATTCCAGTTTAAAATGGAATTTTTAACGTATCAAATTAATACTGTTAATGTATCAAATTAATACTGTTAATGTATCATTAATCATTATGCATGCTTGGTAAAGTGTTTATTTCCATGAGTTTTGAAATGACTTACAAAAATTAAAAATTTATATTTGAAATTTTGTGATTTCAATTTAGGATTTATATTTTTCATATTTAAGGATCGAATCCAAATAAACAAGAGTGCACAATAGAATCTCCAAAACTAAAAATACAACTAAATATATAAAGAAAATTTTACTGTTTGAAAAATAGATAAATTTAGTAAATTAAACAAGGGTATTTGATCAAATAGCAATGTTTTAACTTTTTGTTAGTATAATTAATATAAATTTTTAAAAATATCACAAATTTAATATTAAAATACCTTAAAAAAAATTCTAATGAGAAATAACTAAATCATAAATAAAAAAATCAAATATAATATTTTAAAATTTATAATTTATTTATGGTAAATATTTATTTTCTAAAAATAATTTATGTTAAATTTTAAATTTTAAATTTAAAATACTAAATTCTCAACAAAAATTTTAAAAATATTATTTTTAAAATATCCCTAATATATTAATTGAGAATCATTTTAACAAAATAACCTTATGGTGACGTGTGATTTATAAATATGCCACGCTGATGTGTCGCACTATTATAGTTTTTTAAAATAAATATTACATAAGATATAATTTATTAGAATATTTACAAAAACTACTATTAAACAGTATATTATATGTAAATCTCTAATATTTCGACATAAAATTTATTTTGCCATAAAATACAAATACAATATAAAATAAAATATTATAAATTTTGAAAATTTTGTCAAACAAAATATAAAATAAAATTTTAGTTTAATTAAATATTTATCATATCTATAATTTTATCTAAAATAGATACAATTTAAATATATTTATATAATTCAATTTTATTATCTATTTCATTTTCGTAATCAATATTAAAATATTTAGAAAAATTATTTTAAATATGAGATAAATTATATATATTTGATTTACATTAACAAAATAAATAATTAATTATATTGTGTAAATATTTTTTTTTACGAATGGTGTGGGTCAAAATCTAGTTATTCATTAAACAATTGGAAGCTATATGATTGAAGTAGGAGTAGAGATAACTTCTAAAGATTCATTGACCAAATTATTTCTACATACCTCAGATAATATAATTGATGTGTTTGATATGTTGACACACAAATTACTAGAAGAAAAATTCAAGCATTGTTTGGATTTGCTCACCAAACTAATGCTTCTCCCACTTCATATATACATAACTTTTTTGTGTCAACATATACTACAGTCTAATTAAATTAATAGTTTAAAAAATTAAAATGAAAACAATTTACAAAAATAAATAGATTAGTGGTTGTACCACTTTTATATTCATCTTAATAATGTAAAATTCGATTGCACATTCTAATTTTCGTATAAAAATATTAAATTATTTAGCCAGTTCGTGATATAAGTAACAAACAAAAATAAAAATATATATCAAGAACAAAACTATTATACGTAAAGTTTTGGCCAAAAAAAAGAATACAACTCTTGGTCTAGTTTCATGAATCTATATTAGTTTTATTCGTTTGATCGTTCCAGATGTTTGCGGCTATGACTGCGGTTAATATTGCGACTGCGGTTATAGCATATATTGTTCGTTTGTTTGATGTCGGCGTTTGAAGTTGCGGTTAATCGAAGATTTTTAATCGAATTAATATTTTCATTAGCGGTCGAAAATATTACAACGTAATATAAAATGTGTGATCGTTGTGTCTACCACAAGTAATTGTGGCAGCTAAACGACCATGATCATTGTTAACATATAACCCACAAGTCATCTCCTCGTGCTTTATCTTTAACCATAAGTTTTTTTACGTATCTTCATTCTTAAATTATCTTGGATTACTCTATCATGTTTACTTATAGAGTTTTTTTGGTTAAAGATCGATGTTTAATTTTATTACAATGAAGCTTGAAAATTTTCGATACAATTATATCTGAATAACTTTAAAATAAAATAAAGACATGATCCACATATATTGTTATCAAGTAATTAATGTTGCAATAAATGATTTTGAATGAGATCATATGATATTGTGTTTCTGACATGAAGAGAAAGAAGGCAAGAGAGAAAGAGACGAAAGTAAAGAGGAACAAACACAAAACGGCAAAGTGCAGTTAACAAAACGACACCCTTTTTCCAAACTCATCTCAAATATCCAAACCAATCTTTTTTGTGTAATATTAGACAACAAAACTAAACGTATTCACTATTTGCTTACGTCACTTTGTCTTCGAGGTTTTTCTAAGAAACATAAAGCTTACATTAAGCTTGTTGGTTTCGTAGCCGCAGGAACCTGCGGTTGCGTCATGCGGCTAAACGTTGTTCGTTTGACCACCGCAGGTTCCTGCGGTTAAACGCTGCGGTCGACCGCAGAAAGCTGCGATAAAAATTTTTAATCGCTGCGAAATTATAGCGTTTGCGATCAAACAATTGCGATACAACCTGCGATGACAACCTGCAGCGATCAAATGAACAACAATATTGTTGCGTCTAACCGCAGCGTCTGACCGCAGGTCCCTGCCGCAGACGCTGCGGCAGACAAACGAACAGCGCTATTATAATATATGTAATTTTCTTTGTTGGTATTTTAAGTATTATAGTAAAAACACTTGGGACTTGATCATATTAAAGTAATCATATTCTTTATCTATATGTAAAGAAACTCCAAAACGACAAGATTTTGAAATTCATACCACAAAAGGTAAGTACATTAGTCGGTGATGCATTTATTGATTTATTGAAAAATTCTGTTTTCCCAAGGTTTTAAACTTAAAAGAATATCTAAAACTATATACTAATAAATGTATTTCTTGATATTTCGTTAACAAGAGAGAACTGTTTTGTTAAAAACACCTAGATTAACGAGTTTATTTATTTTTAATTGATCATCATTTAATATTTTAATTTAAAAGAATTTAACTAATCTTAAAAAATATTACATAATAAAAAATGGTTATAAAAAATTTAAGGATAATACCCTAATTTAAAGTTTTTTGTTTTAAATTTAAAACTCTAAACTTGAAATTTCAAAAATATCATAAATTATTTTCTGAAAATACATATTTAGTATAAATAAATTACAAATATAATTAAAATAATATAGTTGGATTCTTTTTTTAATTTAGGTTTTAGTTTTTTTACTAAAAATAAAATTTTAAAATTTTAAAATATTTTAATATTGAATTTGTGTTATTTTGAAAATTTAAATTAATGATATTATATATATAACAAAAAATTTTAAAAAATCATATTTTGTCAACCGTACAACTTGCAAATTATCTAATAAAAGAAAATTGATATAAAGGTTATTTTTGTTTGTAAACGGTCCTACGGATGTGACTGCAGTAAATTGTTGTTTGTTTAGCTATCGTAGGTACCTGCGACAGACGTAGCGGTCACACGCTGCGTATTTCGTCGCAATTTTTTTGACCGTTGATTAAAATATCGGTGTGATTAAAAAACTACGATCAACCACAACCATAATTGTTGCCGGCAGACAAACGAACAACATCTACCGCAATTGCAACCGCAATATTAATCGCAGCCGCAACTGCAGTTGCCCTCGGTGACCAAACGAACAAAACTAAAGTATTATTTAAACATTTGTTTGTACTTAAATAATATCGATCTACAAGATTACATGCCAAACTATACAGCAACATTAGTACAATAGTACTATACAACTATTTATCATATTTATATATATGTGTGACATATGTACTAGTAATAAAACTAAGAAATTGAGATCTTGTCTTGTATTTATATATACCCATTCACGTGGGCCATTTAAAATTTGCATGAAAGCAGTTCATCTTCCCACAAAACAAAACTACTCTCTCTCTCTCTCTCTCTCTTTCTCACACACACACAAGTTAAGAAAGAAAATAGTCATAGAAGATAGTTGTAACTCCAGAGAGAAAATCCATGATTAGGGTTTGATCAAAGAAGAAAACGTTTGTTTTAGATGTTTATGTGTGGGATATGACTCATGCTCGAGAAAGGAGAAGCTCCTCTCTATTAGCTATGGCGATCTTGCTTTCTTATCTTCTTCATCTCTTCTGTGCAAATTCCCGGGTAGGAGCATTTACAGTAACACCGACAACGACGATCTCTCCGGCACCGGCTAATAACCAAGAAGATCTAATGAAGAAATACTTCCCCACAGCAAGATTTCCTCCGGTGGATTCTTTGGTCGGAAAAGAGATGAGTGACAGTAAAAGAACAGTACCAAGTTGTCCAGATCCTCTCCATAACTAGTAAAAGCAGTTTCTCAATGTTTCTTTCATTTATGTTCTTTTCTTCTACCTATCCTATCAATCAACAAGTGTAAATTTACCCAAAATACCCACGTTTTTCTTGTTAATGTAAGGGGAAAACGAGGGTATTTTGGAGATTTTAATCACTTACCTATAAACATTTTCATATATATGTCAAAATGTATTAGAAAGTTGTATTGCTTTTCTTCATTTTGATTCTGCCAATACTTAAGAAGAGGAGAAATATAAAACCCTAATATTGTTTGTTTATACTTAATATAAAATGAAAGCTCTGATAATTTTTTATTGGGAATCGTCAGCCCTGAATCAAAATTTAATATATAAATAGTATTCATCAGAACTATGGTCTATATATCTATATAGAGAAGTGATGGTTTCAGTATATCAGAATGTTTGTGTGGTTTAATATGTTATTAGATTTTGACCCACCCACGAAAAAATATTCACACATAATAATTAATTATTTATTTTATTAATTTAAATCATATATATATATAATTTATCTTATATTTAAAAGAATAATTATCTAAAATAGCACTTTTTAAGTTTTTGTTCCAAAAATAGCATCATTAGTTCAAATTTCCAATAATAGCATAAATTTAAGATTAAAATGTATTAAAACTATATTTTAATAGAAAAAATTAAACCCTAAATTAGAAAAAATGAACCCAACTATAATATTTTAAGTTTATGTATAATTTATTTAGAGTAAATAAGTATTTTTACATAATTATTTGTGCTATTTTTGAGATTTTAATTTTAGAATGCTAGATTTAGAAGAAAAACTTTAAAAGATGCTATTTTAGGGTATTACTCTGTTTAAAATATTTTTTAATATTTTTTTAATATTGCTTACGAAAATAAAATAGATAATAAAATTAAATTATACAAATAGATTTAAATTATATCTATTTTGGATAAAATTATACATATAATAAATATTTAAACTAAATTTTTGTTTTATATTTTGTTTGTCTAATTTTTCAAAATTTATATTTTGTTTTATATTGTATTTATATTTTATGATAAAATACATTATATGTCGAAATATTAGAAATTTACATATAATATATTGTATAATGGTAATTTTTGTAAATACTCTGGTAAATTATGTCTTAGATAATATTTATCTTAAAATATTCTAATAGTGTGACACATCAGCATGACACACTTGTAAATCACACGTCAACACAAGGTTATTTTGTTAAAATGATTCTCAATTAATATATTATAGATATATATATTAGATTTATATCCATCCCATATATGTATAGGAAAAAATATTTAAAAATTATATAATATTTTTTATTACTAAATTTAAATTAAATATTTATATAATTTTAATTTTTAAAAAATTATTTTTAATATTAGTTTTGTATATATAAATTAAGGAAAGAAAAATTATTGTTTTTTACTAATTTAATAGTATTATTTGGTTAGTTTAATAAAATATATTGATTTTCTAACCAAATTAATAACAATGACATATATTCTAATTATTCTATTAATTTAAATCCATTTATATATTTATGTGTTACGGTGGTGATGACACGTCAACATAACATTTTTGTTAATGACAATTCAAGATAAAATTATTTTTTTAATATTTCTCAAATAATATATTAGAGATTGTAAATTCATATATTTTTCACCAAACCATTTTGATTACAAGAATAAACATTTTGACCAAATTTTCATCACAATAGTCAATAGATATTAAACTTTGTTTAGAATTTGCTCAAAAATTACCACAAGACATTTCATTTGGAAATTTTTCAAAAAATTTCAACCTAATTTTGAAAAAAATTGATAAACAAGAATATTTGTTAAAAATGGATTGAAAAACTTATGACTGATTTTCTATGAATATATGAGATATCACTAATTAACTAACTGAATACATAAACCCTAATCTGTGTAATACATCAGAAAGTTTTAATATATTTTTGATGGTATTTCAATATAGATCAGAAAAACATTCAATATATTTTCAACTAGAATTTCAACAAAACATAATGGAAAAGAAATTGATACTGAAGTTCATTGTAAGTTTTAATCCGTATAAAAATGAAATAGAAAACACATTTCACAAGTTTTAAAAACTATAATATTTGGGAAATCATCCATAGATATTTAAATGTAAGTAATTTTGATATAACTATTATTTATCAAAAAAAAGGATGAAAATTCGATAAATATAAAATCTACAATGTAGAGATTTGCCAACAATATTAAAATATCAATGAATAACGACTTAGTTTCTATTTTAATTCTTATGCATCGATTACTTATTTTGAATTTAATAGAAAAGAAAATTTGATGAGCAAAATTGCAATATTGTGCATGGTGAAAATTTTAACAGCCGTCAGATTAATTGACTTTCTATCAGCTATTGTGTTCGTTGACTGTAGTATATAATGAAAATGTCTGTCCTTTTAGTCCAGACTAGGCTATCGAGTCAAATTTGTCAAATTTGTCAAATTTTTAATATAATTTTTTTGTATATGTATATTAAGAGAAAAAAATTTGAATTTAATAGTATTTTTGGTTTGTTTGATAAAATATATTGATTATATAACTAAATTAATAACATTGACATATATTGTAATTATTTTATTAACTTAAACTGATTTATATATTTATTTAAAACTTATTGTGGTTATGACACGTCAACATAACATTTATCTTAATAACACGTTAACAAATATTATTTTAATAAAAAGTTTATCAAATAATATATTAAAAATTCGTTTATAAAAAAACAAAACCATACAAAAACCGTATGTAATTTGGTTTGATTTTGGTTTTTCTTATTGTGTTTATTTGGATAACTTAACAATAGGTTTTGGTTTAGGAAATTTAGGATTCCATTATATAGATTTTGCTTTAGATTACAAAATTTAATTCTATGAAGTAATAAACTATAAAAATAAGTCTAAAATTATTTAAAATTCTATGATACATACAATTATTAGCCATTAAACGTCACTAAAACTAAAAAGGTTTGATTAGTATTGGGATTCGTGGGATAGATGCAAAGTTATTGGGATATCTGAGATTGTTTTTTTACAGTCAATGAATTATAAAAAATATAATATGGACGGTAGTGTTTGGATTTATTCATTTAATTATAATATATTTGAAATGTTTAAATTTATAAAAAAATTCAAGTAATATATTTACTCCATTGTACCAATTCTTAATAAAAATCAAATGAAGACAACTCGTAATCAATTGCAATGACCAAATTAAAAAGCTTCATGGAAAAAGGTAAAACTGAATTCCACCGTGACCTACTAAATATTTACAAAGTTAATTTGTTTAAACTAAAATAATACTTATAAAACTATATAAATTGAAATCCACCAGTTATGATCATGCATTTTTATAAAATAAGTAATCTCAAGCATACTTTTTTGAATATTCAGATTGGAATACATATTTTTATTATATTAATTGAGAAACATTTTAATAAATCAATCTTATTTTTATGTAGAATTTATAAATTTGCACCGTTAATATATCACATTATCGGAGTATTTTAAAATAAATATTATATAATACATAATTTAGTATTTATAAAATTAAGATTAAAAAAATATTTAACAATATATTACACGTAAATTTTTAGTATTTCGATATGAAAAATATTTTGAAAGACAAATACAATATAAAAAAAAATATTATAGATTTTAAAAAATTAGTCAAATAAATATAAACAAATTTTGGTTTATTTGAATATTTATCATATTTACAATTTTTTATCTATTTAATAATATTGTATATCTAATATAGAGACAATTTAAATTTATTTGTATAATCCGATCTCGTTGTCTATTTTATTTGTATAATCAATGATAGAAAATTCAAAAAAAAATTTTAAATAAGAGATAAATTATGTATGTATGTAAAATATTTATTAAATAAATAAATAATTATATTATAAACAAGAAGTGGATCTAAATCTATCATGAATAGTAATAGGGTTGTTCGTTTCATAACCGCAGGAACATGCAGCTGTGTCATGCGGCCAAACGTTGTTCATTTGAGCGCTGTAATTTCTTGGGGTCGACCACAGAAAACTACGGTAAAAAATTGTAATCGTTGCGAAATTGTATCGTTTACGATCAAAAAATTGTGATACAACCTGCGGCGACAACCTCCGTCGATCAAACGAATAACAATATTGAACCGTCTAACCGCAACGTCTGATCGCAGATCGCTGCCGCAGACAAACGAACAGTGCTAATATTTATTTCATAAATATTAGAGTACTTACACATTTATAATCTAATTCACAAATATGTAAATGTGAAATATACAAAGTAATGAATTTTTATAATGTTTAAAGATAAAAATGATTATGTTAGTGTATCTTCTGGTAATAAGAATCAAATTAGTACATATTTCTTTAAAAGTGAGTCATTATATTACGAAACGAAGTATGCATTATGTACTCATTTTCCAAAGTAAGACTTACAGTTTTCGAAATTCTTCCATTTTATTGCCACTCGATTGTATTGTAGTCAATACGAAGTCAAGCATTTATATATTAAAAAAACTCATACTAATTATTTAAAAATAGAATAGATTTTAGGAAAAAGAGGTCTCGAATTTGGGTGTTTTATGAGAGACAGAGAAACCAATGTGTGAAGTGCCACGTAATAAGCGGCTATGGTGCTTTCATGTCTTGTCTTTGTCCCTTTCTCTTTGGATTTTAGAATCTCTTTGACTATTTACTTTTTCACTAAATTAATTAGTACAAATCTTTAAGGTTATTAATTTTACTAAATATTGCTCATTTCTATGTATTATATACTTGTTTATTCACACATTAGCTATTGTACGATTAAATTATATAAGTTTAAAGTTTCCGATTTTTGAGAATAAGAAAAGACAATGTGACGATTTTTGGATATAAATATAAGATTGAGTTTTGAATCTTAGTTGAAAAATATACTCAATATGATATTTGGTATACAAATTTGAAGATAAAAAAAGAAATATCCATTGGAATGGAGTTAAAACTCTATGAGAAATAGTCCGAACTTCAGAAGATTCGATTTTTGATAAAACTTATAGAAAAAATTTCTTATTTTTGTTATTGACACATCCCTAATATATTAATTTAGAATCATTTTAACACATTAATCTTATGTTAACGTGTGATTTATAAGTATGTCACACTGGTATGTTACATTATTAGAACATATTAAGATAATTATTATCTAAGAAATAATTTACTAAAATATTTACGAAAACTGTCATTAGATATTATATTATATATAAATCCGTAATATTTCTGCATACAATGTATTTTGTCATAAAATACAAATACAATATAAAACAAAATATAAATTTTAAAAAATTAGTCAAACAAAATATAAAATAAAAGTTTAGTTTAATTGAATATTTATCACATATACAATTTTATCCATTACAAATTAAATCTATTTGTATAATCCGATTTCATTATCTATTTTATTTTCGTAATTAATATTAAAAATTTGAGAAAACTTATTTTAAATACAAAATAAATTATATATATCTGATTTATATTAACAAAATAAATAATTAATTATTTTCTATGAATATTTTTCCCACGCACGCCGTTAGATCAATCTAGTTAGAATATCTATAGATAAGTTTAGATATAATCCTAAATTAACAGAAGATATACATAATTATCCAAGATATGGCAAAGATATAGCAATATTATGATATACTTATGCTAATCCGTAATAATTTTCCTAGAGCATGTAAATTTTGAATGTCCAACTTGTCTCAAAGATAGTCGAATTTGTGGGTCTCCAATGCCTTTGTGAAAATGTCATCGATCAACTCAGTTGTTTGGATATAAGACGTACTAAACGTTCCTTTTTGTATCTCATCACGCACAAAATTTCAAGTCTTGGTAGTTTTTCAAACGTATTATTCAAGAAACTTGTGTTTTGAATTAAAAAATTATATCATGAACATGTTTGTAAAATTCGTTGAATTTATATATGGATCGAATACTTCGATATCATGATAAAACGTATTGAGAAAATCTTTTGCCTTTGTTATTGACACGTTAGAGTATATATATACATAGTTTTTTTTTATAATCATAGATTTATGAAATATATACATACATAGTTTTTTTTTTTATATAATCCTAGATTTATGAAATATATACATAATCCAAGATATGTCAAAGATATAGGCTATATTCATACTAATCCGTAAAAATCTTTCCTTCTTCTTTCTTACACCTATTTTTTGCTTTTACTTAAAAAAAATATTTTAGTTCAATTCATATAAAATTTATAATTTTTTGTAAAATTTATTAATTTCAAAATTTGAAATAGAGATTTTAATTAGTATTTTTACTGTAAGTTTTTCCTCGAATTTTGGTTTTTGTATTTGGGCAAATGTCTAAAATAGCACATTTCTAAGTTTTTGTTCCAAAAGTAGCATCATTAGTTTAAATTTCTAATAATAGCACAAATTTAAGATTAAAATGCATTAAAACTATATTGTAATAGAAAAAAATTAAACCCTAAATTGGAAATAATGAACTCAAATACAATACTTTAAGTTTATATATAATTTATTTAGAATAAATAAGTATTTTCACATAAGTATTTGTGCTATTTTTGAAAATTTAATTTTGTGATGCTAGATTTGGAAAAAAAACTTTAAAAGGTGCTATTTTAGGGTATTACTCTTTGTTTATTTTAACATGAAGATCTTTTCAAATCTACTAGAATATATTATGAAATCAATTGTGTTGAGTAAATCTAATAAATTGATGAAATTAAATAATACATAATGTAAAAATAAGAGTAATCACCTAAAATATTATATTTTTAAGTTTTTATTACAAATTTAACATTTGTAAACGTAAAATTCTAAAAATAATATAAATTATTTTATAAAATTATATATATTTACCATAAATAAATTATAAAATAAAATTAAAATATTATATTTGTATTTTTTTCCTATTTAAGGCTTAATTTTTTCTTATTAAAAAAAGTTTTTAAAATATTTTAAAATAATGGTGTTACATTTGAAATAAAAACTTTGAAAAATACTATTTTGTCAATTACCTTTTGAATAATTAGTTATATATATAACCAATAACACAACATTTGAATATGAATTTTAAAAACATAAAATCATTGAATTTCTAAATTCGTTAAAATATACAAACCAGTAGCACTCACTTATATACAGTTTTGGTCTTGAGAAGGTTTTAAATTCGGAACCCAAATCTTCGTGTTGTCTGTTCGAGCAAATAGTTTTACTTTGAACTTCTTTGTTGGTTATATGTTGAGAAAAAACCAGTCACTTTATTGTTCTTATATTATTAAAGATTCAAATAAATTGGGCTATGTTAGAATATGGGCCATTAGTTATATGAAAAGCCCAAGGCCTAGTTTACGAATGCATACCTCTTTAAAGAACAGTGGAAACGTGTAAAGCAAGAAAACAAACATTACAAACATAGGAGGAATAATCGTCTTCATTCATCTTCGTTTCAAATCTCTCGAGATAGCTTTAATGGTGGAAGGTGTAGTTCTGCAACATCCTCCTATAAGTTTAGCTCCCAGGTCACGCCATTTCGTTGCAAACATCTCAAATTCCTCATCACCGAAGCATTGCGATGGCTGCCAAATTCACCCAAAATCATAAGAGTTCCATTTCCTCCCTCCTCAAAACAGTAAACTTGGATCTTTATATATCATATTCAACTAATCTAACTCAATTTTCCATGGCTGTTATTGAGTTATGAGCTTGATATGAGCTCCAAAATTTCGATATGAACACATGAGAAAACTACATACCAGCCATTTTTTCGCTTTCCCGTCCCATACTTCTCCGCTATTTGGGTAAACAACGATTGCCTTCTTGGTCAACTGAGAATACCAAACGACATTGAAAGTAAGAAATAAAGGGATCTACTTTGCAATCCAAACCAAACAGAGTTTGATAGTTTAATTTACCTTAGCGAATTTGGGAATCAGACTTTCGATGAACTGAGGAGGCGCGCAGTTAATGCCAACAGCGCAAATATTGTTGCTTTTGTTAAGAGGTTCGAGGCATTCCTCAAAGCTTTCTCCCGATGGAGCTTTCTCGCCATCTACAGATGTGAAGCAGATCCATGCTGGGATTTGCACATTCTCTTCCTCCAGAAGCTCAACGCAAGCCTGAGATATTGAGATTCACAATACTATATAGACTGATAACAACATAGTTTCAAGAATCAATCTTTTCAGTAGTGAAGAGGCTAACCTGAGCCTCGAGTTTATTCGGTATGGTTTCAAAAGCAAGAAGATCAGGACCAGCTTCCACTAGGACTTGAAGTCTTCGCTTGTGGAAGTCTTTCAGCTTAGCCAAACATACGTTCTCACCATAGTTTCCACTGCAACAAAATTGAATAAACCAATTGGATTTTGAGCAGAATGTTGAATCTGCCAAAACATTCGACTTGAGTTTTTTTTCCTATTCAAAAAATCTACAACTTCTCAAAACCAAAAGCATGTAATGTGAATGGATTTATTCTTAAAGCCTAACCTGTACTCAGAGCCATCAGCGAGATAAGCTCCATAGCTTCCAATAGATGCAGCTACAAGAGCTCGGTTATAGCTATGTCCTGAAGTTTTGCTTACTTTGTCCCAGAATCTATCACGAGCTTCAACAGCTAATTTTACGCTCTTTTGTATCAAAGATTCGCTCTCTTCCATCGATAATCCTCTTGAAAGAAACCCAGGGATAGTAGCCTGAAAACAAATCCTAAATGGTAATCTTTACTAAAAAAGACAACTTCAATCTGACAAAACAAGACAAGTATATTTTCTTACATTAGAATCTTGAAATTTCTGTTTTTTTGTAAATTCTTAATATAGTCACCAGAAATTACAAATATGAGATTTTAAAACTTAGATATCTAAAGATGGGAAAAGAAAGTAATTAGGTAAGAAAAGGAATGAACAAATACAATAAAAAATTAGGTTGCTTCAAATTATACCTGATACGATGAAGTAACCACAATGTCTGCACCAGCTTCCAAATATTCCATGTGAACCTGCAAAATCAACAAAAAAACAAAACTCTATCCATTATTACCAAATCTTCTTCTTCTTCTTTTTTAATATCCAAATCTTCAGACCAGAAAAAACAAATTAATAGTATGGAGATCTGCGTTTTCACCAAGAACCATATATTTGGAAATCTCATTAACAGTTTAACGATTAGATGAAAAAATTAAAAAAAATTACAAACCCGCTTGATGAGTTCAGAATCTCTGATGAGAGATAGAGCACTCCACAAAGGGTCATTAATGGCAGCACCGTGACTCTCGAGCTGGGTTGCGAAACCGCCGTCGACAACCGCACAACCTCCACATTTCAGTATCAAATCTTCCAACAATGCTGATTTCTTCTCCAAACCCATTTCTCACCGACTCAAACCTTCAACGCCTAAACGTTCTTCGAAGCAAGATTCGACCCGAAAACACGAAACGAGAAATTTGAATGTTAATATTTCCTGGAGAAATCGGAGAATCAACGCCGCTTTTGTTGTTTAAATGTTTATTTTTAACCTATCAAAAAACCAAAATGGATGTTTCTTGTCTGAATGTACACTTGTCATATATATTATGACATGGACAATGGGCTTGGGCTGGGCCCACTTTATGTAATAAAAATAATTTAGTTTCTCCATAGAATCATCTTTGTGAGTTAATAACGCGTTTCTCTAACCTGTAAAAATATAATTTCAACTTTGCCGACGAAATAATTAATTAATTCTTCGTTTTCCAAACTATTTTCCACCGTCAAACATATAAAATAGACATTTGTTATGTATTATTCATCGAAAACATTACACATGCGTTCATTACCTTAATTATGATCAATTTACCAACCAAAATATCCTATCTAATTCAATATGTAAAGAGTATTTCTTTCTTTATCTAATTAATTTAAGTTCATACGATTTAATAGTTATTGGTTTAATGGAGTTCGACTCTGTCTATTGAACTAGTTCGTTATGATTCATGTAACCAAAAAAAATTTATTAATCTACTGGTGACAAGAAGAAGAACAATATGACATATGTTTTAGTTAAGTGTTAGATTTTCTGATTTTTAGAGGAGACAAAAAAATGTTTTGATTTTTTGAATTATCATAATCATAATAACAAAAATGTTTGAGTAATAGCATACATCAATAAAAAAATTATTAGATATATATCCACACATATATAAGGAAAAATAAAAATATTCGTAAATTAACTATTAATTATTAGTAAATATAATATAATTTTTTATTTTAATTTAAAATTATTTTAATATTAAACTTTTTATATGTAAATTAAGAAAATAAAAATAATGTTTTTTATAAATTTAATAATATTTTTAGTTCGTTTAATAAAATATATTGATTATTCAACCAAATTAATAACAATGACATATATTATAATTATTTTACTAATTTAAACTCATTTATATATTTACTTAAAATCCAATATGGTGATGATAAATCATCATGATATTTTTGTTAATAACACGTTAGAATGAAGTTATTTTTTAAAAAAAATTTCTCAAATAATATATTATAAATGTATATTATTTAAATTTAGTTAGTCATGTGCATAAAGGGTTGGTTTTAGTTGTTTTCAAAGCTAAATACGAAAGTCATATGAAAGGTATATCTTAAAGTCATTGCCAAACAATTAAAATTTATTCCTAATATATAAGTGAATGATATTATTTTGGTTACAAATTATAGAAAAGATTGATCATATATAATAGTCTCACATTATCAATTTTTTTGCCAACAATATAGTTTCACCATGTAAGAACTGTGACTCGTTTACATTTCTCAAATTATGAAATTTAAATTTGTTTTAATCAATATTAGGTCTTAGATGTCAATTTTTTAAATATATATCTTCGAGCTTTGAATGTTAGAACAATAAGTCGCCGGCATGGTGTTGACTAGTGGGGTCAACGATGCACATTTCTTGTATCTTGACTATGAAGAAAAAGCACATGTCGTATGTGTCATGGCTTTCCCTCTACTGCAATATCTTAAAATAATCATTTAAACAAATACTAGATTTTGAGAAAAATATTTATAAATAATAATTAATTATTTATTTTATTAATTTAAATTAGATATATATATATATGTATAATTTATCTCATATTTTAAATAATTTTTTAAAATTTTTTAATATTGATTATGAAAATGAAATAGATAATAAAATCGGATTATACAAATAGATTTAAATTGTATATATTTTGGATAAAAGTATACATATGATAAATATTCAATTAAACTAAACTTTTTTATATTTCGTTTGAATAATTTTTCAAAATTTATATTTTTATATTATATTTATATTTTATGACAAAATACATTGTATGTCGAAATATTAGGGATTTACATATAACATACTCTATAATGACAATTTTCGTAAATACTCTAGTAAATTATGTCCTAGATAATATTTATCTTAAAATGCTCTGTGACACATCAACGTGGTACACTTGTAAATCACATATCAACATAAAATTACTTTGTTAAAATAATTCTTAATTAATATATTATAGATTTTACAAAATTACTTATCAAAGTAATTTGTATAATTTGCAGTAAATTAAAATCTATAAATGGACAGTTTTGATGGTTCGAAATTCATGATATCTCAATTTAAAAACATTGGCATTTGCTATTAAGCTTTAAAAATTGGAATTTTTATATATAAACTGGCCACAAGCAAGAATTTGTCATTTGTTCCACAATTAAGTAGTTGTATATATATATTTTTTCAACCATTCTACAATTTGCAAAATTACATTATTAAAAAAAAATTCGTTTGAAAATTGGCAAAAGGAAACTTGGTTGGTAGTTGTGGTAGATGAGACTAAAACATCTAATATTAATTAACACATGAGTTAATCTCAAACTAATCATATAAAAAAAATATACTTATCCACAAAAACAAATAACATTTTGTAAACACTCTATATTAAAATGATTAATACTCTAAAATATCATATTTTAAAAAAAAATTCTAAATAATATAAATAATTACTTAAAAATATTTGTTTACTTGAAATAAATTATACATAAATTTAAAACATTATATTTGGGTTCATTTTTTATAATTTAGATTTTTAAATTTTAAATTTATGCTACTATTTAAATTTTAAATTAATAATACTATTTTGAAATAAAAACTAGTGATATTTTAGAGAATTGTCTTATTAAAATCTCATGTTTTTGGACCTTTTTAGTAACCAAATTGCAAAAAAGCAATAATTTTCTTATAATCTAATCTTTGCTAGTCTAAATTACATTCATATAGTTTTTTTATCAGTTAGTGAGTAAAACTCGATCACATACTTTAATATCTTAAATTTGAATATTTTAAGTAAATACAATTTTTGATATGGTCTCATTTTTATTATAAGTCCATATTATTTTTAGCTTAATGGTTGTTTGTTGGACTTAGGCTTATTTTACATCTTAATAGCCCAAGAAGAAAAATCAATATATAATATGGGCTTAGGTCTTATGCCTTGGGGTTTAGGTATCAAATCAAACCAGATTTCACAGATTTTGTTATTATCTCAAACATTTTTTTCTTTCCAAATTTAAGACTAATTCTTAAGCAAATGGTTCTTTTTTTTCTTTGTCAATGGTCTATAACGGATCGTTATAATAATTTAATATTTTCATACGAATATTTAACATTTTCGTACGAAAAATGATTGAGTCGAATGTCACATTTATAAAATGTATGTAAATGTGGTACAATCACTAATCTATTTACTATTTTGCTAACCAAATGTTTGTTTTTTGTTTGGAATGTGGAGTGTATAATTGTTTTCTTTACAATAAGATAGCTAACGGTTGTCAAAGTCGCCACATTTGATTGCTTGAAGGAAACAAATACCAATTTTTTTTTGTTTTATTCATTTTGTTCCAACTCACTAACTTCCACGCCTTGTCAAAATTTTCTATCGAATGACAATGACAATTGAAAATACCCACTCAATAAAACCAAACTAGATTTAGATATGTGTTTGTAAAAAATATTAATACATTATAATTTATTAATTATTTAATAAATATAAATTAAATAAATTATTTTTTAAAAATATTTTAAATATAAAGAAATAATATGTAATTATTTTAAATTTTATATGTTAATTATCTATTAATATATAATTTATTTATTTTGTTATCAAAATATTTTTATACATAATATATTATTAGTTATATCTATTATTATCATTGAATTTAAAAAATATTTTAATAATTTAAATAAATTATATATGTCATTAATTTTATAATAAAATATATTAATTTTGTAACCAAATTAATATCACTGAGATACATTGTAATTATTCTAATAATTTAAATATATTTCTATATTTATTTAAAATAATTTATAAATTATGATATATGTAAATTAAAGAAAAAAATAATTATTTTTACAAATTTAATAGTATTTTAGTTAGTTTAATGAAATATATTAATTTTATAACCAAATTAATACCAATGAAATATATTATAATTATTATAATAATTTAAATATATTTATATATTATAATTATTATAATAATTTAAATATATTTATATATTATAATTATTATAATAATTTAAATATATTTATATATTTATTTTAAAATCATCGTGGTAGTGAGACGTCAACATAATATTTTTGTAACACGTAAGATAAAATTATTTTTTTAAATATTTTTGAAACAATATATTAAGAATTTTACGTTGAGCAAAGCATGTCAAAACTCAAAACTAAAATCAAAAGTAAATTTAATTTAATTGTTAAAATTAACTCTAGAAGTATTATAACTATAACCTTTAAAAAAATATTATATAGATGGGACTATTTGAAATTTAGGAAACCTTTGCAAGACTTGTAATGTACACAAAGGTTTTCTTTAGCAATTATTAATCCCATTAGTATAACAAAAAAAATGAAAATGATTTAAGAACCAACGCAGTTAGAGGGGTGAGATTAGTGGTGCTAATGTGATCATCAACCAAACCCACTAATAGAGGTCAGGTGGGGGCATTTCGGTTTGGCGTTTTTAGTTTTACTATTTATCGGTTTTATAAAAAATAAAATCATATAATAATAATGAATAATATTTTAAATTAACATATTTCAAAAACTTTGTTTAATATCTAACACTTTAAGATTAAAATTTAAAATACAAATAATTATGTGAGAAATACTTTTTTGCTCTCAATAAATTATACATAATCTAAAATATTATATTTGAATTCATTTTTCTAATTTATTATTTAATTTGTTTCATTAACAAGAAATTTTAATATATTTTAATTTTAAATTTTATTCTTATTAAAAATTTAAACTAATAATAATAATTTTAAAATAAAATTTTAAAATGTAATATTTTAAAGAATTATCCTATAATAACATATATAATTTTATTTTATTTTATTTAAGTTGTCTTGATTCGGTTTCAGTTTTTTCGATTCGTTTCATAGTTTTTAATCAAGAAACATCTAAAAATCTTTTAAAGACAAAATATTCATTTAAAATGAAAAAATAAAATTATATAATAACCCATTTAATTTGATTTTTGGTTTTCTCGGTTTTGATTTTACTATTTATCAGTTTTATAAAAAATAAAATTATATAATATTCATATACAATTTAATTCAATTTGATTTTAGGTTTTTTCAGTTTTGATTTTATTATTTATCAGTTTTATCAAAATAAAACTATATAATAATCATATATAATTTAATTCAGTTTGATTTTAGTTTTTCAGTATTTTTGATTTGTTTCATAGACACAATTGCCTCAAGAAAAAGACATCTGAGATTTCCATTTCGAATTCACCTTTTTCATCTTTTCCACAACATCAAAACCATTATGTCAACAAAACTTTTAGTAACACCAACACACAAAACTTCTCTCAAGGGTTCTTGCATCCCATGAGATTAACAGCCTCTGCTTTACTGTAATAACTTAGACAAATACCGAATAACAAAGAGCTCTTTTTACTTTTGCTCCTATAGCTAATAGTAACACCTAGCTGCAAAACTTATGGGCACACGATATTAAGAGGAGTGGTAGTAGTTGTTGCAAGATGATAGTCGATAGAAAACTGGTCAATTGTGGTTCCAATAAGACCAAGATCGATCTCCACATCTGAGAAATTATAGTCTGGAAGTTCGCTTGGACAGTCACATTCAAGACCGATGATGTTCAAATCATCTATGCCGCAGTAATCATCCAATAATTCGTTGTTCTCTTCTGCTAAGAGAAAATCAAGCTCACAACAATTTGGGATTAATGACTCATCAATGAAGCAACCCATTTCGGGAATCTGTAGATCTGCAAAGTTGAAATCAAATCTCCCTTTCTTTGATTCACCAGCTTCAGGATCGATGGTCGTATCAACTAGATTCTTATCAACATCAATGCTTGACACAGTTTCAACAAGACTATCAGACTCATTTGAAGCATTTGAAACTGACAGAGACAAATCAGAGGACGTAGCTGCAGCCATAGCATCAAACTCAAGCTTTTTAGTAGCATAAGCATCGGCTGCTTGTTCAAGCGTCTCGTAAGTACCTAACCAAGTTCTTGTTTTGGTGATTGGATGTCTAATCTCGGCAGCCCATTTGCCCCATTTCCTCTGCCTAACTCCAACAGGTTTCGAGACACTAGAGCTTCCAACGACCCGAGAGGTTTTGCTACTTAAACACTTTCTGCTACAAGTCAAGATTTTGGTCTTGCTTCCACCACTATTACTCTCCTGACAATATGAGCTTTCAGATTCGGTTTGAGTAGTGGCTTGATAGAAAGGACGGTTGATCTCACAGACGTAACGTTTCCTTTTCTGATTTATTTCATCTTCTTCGCTGGATGAATAGTCCGTAGCGTAAGGATCATTCACAACGAAACGGATCTTTTTCATAGTCTTTAAATCTTCAGATAAACCAGGGAGGTCATTTAGCTGGAAAATTTTCTTCTTGGGTTTAATGGTTTGAAAAGAAGAGCGTTTCTTTGGTTCAGCCATTTTATCGAACACTTTGCGTGCGTAATTAAAACCAAACCCTCTAAACCTTAAAAAATCTTTTCCAAAAGCATAGAGAAAAGCCTGAGAATCAACAAACTTCTTTCAATAACCAGAAACACAACAAAGCCACTTAAGATTCGAACAGATCAACTATGGAAAATCGTCTAAATCGTAACAACTTTATAAAAAAAACAAGTTACCGTTTTGTTGGAAGTTGAAGAAATTGCGAGAAATCAACCACTGGACGAGCCAGCAAATGCAACTTTGATAACACCCGAGAACAGAGAGCCGAAAGCGATTAAGTAGAATAAAGGAAAGAGAGTAGCCGGCGCTCCGGTTCAACAATTCCGGCGACTCTTCAATTAACCTTTTCTCTCTTTACACACTCTCACTCCTCTCTCAATGCTTCCCCAAAAGTGAAAAAGAAGAAAAGAGATACTAATGTATATAAGATTCAAAGATAAAGAGAATCAAAATTAAGATTCCACGTTCGCATTTTTGATTCGGTTTCGATTGATTATTTTAGTTTTGGTTTTTTCGGTTGATAAAATTAAAGATTTATTCGATTATTTTTATATTTTGGTTCAATTTCAATTTGGTTATATTTCAATTTCGGTAAGTTTTGTTATTAAATTTAAAAACTGAAAATAAACAAAATAACTGAAATAACCGAAAATAACCAAAAAATAACTGAAAAATAATTGAAAATAACTAAAATAATCAAAAAATAATTGAAAATAACCGAAATATCCAAAATATTTGAAATATTTTTGGATAACCAAAAATAATTTAATTTTTTTGAATATTATTTCGATTTTTGTCTTGGTTTCGATTAGTAATCAATAATTATACTTTTCTAAAATAATATCAGTTCAGTTATTTTTTTATAAACGAATACCAATCAAAATTTATTTTCGATTCAGTTTCGGCTTAGTTTATTTATTTCGAATTATTTGTGCAGATCTAATGAAAATCGAATCGAAAATAAGATGACAAATCTATGGCCAAGATATTCCCAGCTCTATAACAATGATAAACAAATTAAAAACAATTGTGGGAAATATGAAACAAAAAATAACTGAAAATAACCAAAATATTTTTGGATAATTGAAAATAATTCAGTTTTTCATATATTATTTCGGTTTCGGTTAATAATCAATAATTATGGTTTTCTAAAATAATATCTAAAAAATAATCGAATACCAACTGAAATTTATTTTTTGATTTAATTTAATTTATAAGAAATTCGTCAAAGAAAAAAAAACAGAACAAATCCAAAAGATCACAAAACACACATCTCAATAAAACTTAATGAACATTTTCTCTAGATATTGTCAATAAGCAATTAAAGTTATATAAGTAGGGGAAATTTAATTTTTTTTTTTATTACGTTTTTTGTTATTTTCTGGACAGACCTTTTTAGAAAACAGTGATGGTAACAAAACATACTATGTTTGGAGTTTTCTGATGGACTGATTGTTAAAAGACTGATTGTATTTTGCCAATAAGTCATGACATGACAATTACTTGTCACTGAAACTGACACTGTGACTTTGTGACTCCTTTAAAAATATTATAAAATTAGAAGTAGAAAATATGACAATGTATGAGGTTAACTAATGAATTAGAGTTAGTTTATTTTGGGACGATCCTATGATACTAAATAAATTTATGTAGTTCACAATTTTTTATTTGAATTTTAAATTTTTCTATTGTAATATATAAACTAATTAATCGTAATTTAATTTGATACAAATTTTATAAATATTTTTAAAATTTCACAAATCGTAATTTTAATGTGAAATTACGATTAATATATGGTAATCGCATTTAATATATTACAATTACATCAATTAAAAACTAATCTAAATAACAATATGTTAGATTCAATTAATGTAATTTTTAATTTATTATTATTTGGGTTATTTTTTGGTTAATGTAATCATAATATATTAAATAAGATTATCGTTGAACACAATTTTATAACAAAATCACGATTTATAAAAATTTAGAAATATTTATAAAATTTATGTAAAATTAAAATATAATCAATTAATTTATTTAGTACAATAAAAAGATTTCAAATGTAAAAAAAATCGTAAATAAAATAAATTTGCATGATATAATAATGGACAAATGTCTAAAATAGCATATTTCTAAGTTTTTGTTCCAAAAATAGCATCATTAGTTTAAGTTTCCAATAATAGCACAATTTAAGATTAAAATACATTAAAACTATATTTTAATTGAAAAAATTAAACTCTAAATTAGAAATAATGAATACAAATACAATACTTTAAATTTATGTATAATTTATTTAGAATAAATAAGTATTTGTGCTATTTTGTGAATTTAATTTTATGATGTTAGATTTGAAAAGAAAAATTTTAAAATATGCTATTTTAAGGTATTACTCTATAATAATTTATTTCTTTTACTTTTCCATGTGTTGTTAGTGAACACACGTCAGACAAAGTGGAGAGTTGAAAAATAAAAACGAAGAGAGAAGCTTCGGAATCAAAGTGGTGGGAAGTTGGGAACAGCTTAGCCGCCCTATGTGGGCCCCAGAGATTTGACAGTTGTTATTTTCCGGTTCGCTATAATCGATAATTCAACACTACCAGTTATCTGCGTTTAATACAGTCTATTGAGAAGCCCAATTACACTGTGTCGTCACCTAAAAGGCCATTTAGGCCCATACATATTTTTACAAAAGCCTAATTATCGTCTGGGATTGATTCTAAGTCGTTTATTTTTTTTCTAATAGAATACTTTATTTTAACTAAATTCGTGTTTGTTATTCGTCATCGTGTTGGAGATATAATCGTTCGAAGTAGTACAAATGTGATTTGTCAATATATTTTTCTATTGATTTTAGTTTCTTATTTAGTGGTATTATGACAAGTTATTTTATTTGTTGACAATATAATTAATTATTTTATTATGTGGACATATATATTATCAAATAAACATCTAATTTATCATAAACCAAACTTATCGAACCAATTATTTAGTCTAAAATTTTTAATCATATGTCACATATCTTTTGATTAGTAAATTAAATGTTCATGTTCATATAAGTTGTTTGGTCCACTTCCGTCACTTTCGTCAATTCTACGAATTTTTTTTAAAACTCACTTCTATAAACTCATACGAGTAATCTTAGTTTTATCCGTATTTTTTGGACATTGCTTTATTTACATAAACTATGTTTTTTTCCGTAAACTACACAAAATTCATAAATTTTTACAATTACACAAATTCCGTAAATATTTATATGTTACATGGCTATTAAATTTGGTATACTTTAAAATTTTTGTTTTAACTTCAAATCAATCCAAACCGTAAACTCGACTTCGACTAAAAATTCGATCTACATATTTTCTATCATATATCGATTTGAATTTTTATCATCGTCTTGTTCTTTCACTTCGACTTTAATTCTAATAATTTTTTCCATTACAACTTCGACTTCACTTTTGACACTGACCAATACATCCACTTCTGACTGCGAACTCTACGTATAATCTAGCCGTTTGTGCTTTAGTTCGGATGATCAATCTCTCTCGAAAAAATCCTAAATTTGATTTTTGCTTTAAATTAATTTTCAATTCGATTTCAATTTCTCTTAATCGATTTGCAGACTAGTGAATATAGTGTTTTAATCTGGTTCGTCTTTAGTTAAATCCATTGTTTATAAATTTGGTTTAACGTGATTTGATGCATAAACGCTAACATATATTTGAATTTGTATAATTACAAAAGTTTATGAAATTTATTTAGTTTACGAAAAAACATAGTTTATATAGTTAAATGAAAATTCGAAAAATATCGACGGAAATAAATTTAGTCTATAATTTATATATCTGACATAAATGATAATAAACTAGAGTTTGGATAACGGTTAATTAGTCCTAAACGGATTTATTTTTAAATTATTTTTTGTTTGAATGCTTTGATTGGTAAACAGCAAACCAAACTAAATATGGTTTTGACGTATGATTTCATGGGTTTAGGTTTCGAATTTTAAAACTTTGTGCAAATATAATTCAATTATTTAAATATTGAAATAAATAATAGCGGTCTAAACTATATAAATATGGTGTTATATGGAAATTTGGAAAGAAAAACTTGATGGTCAATCTTTACTTTTGTTTTGTTAATTGTCTCCAAGTTGTTGGTCTTACTTAAATAATAAAAATATAGATCTCCAATAACCAAAATTTCCACATGACTTCTTTTATTTCAAAGTCCATTTAAAGCACTACGTCATCAATGCGTATGCTTAATAACGTCTCACGATGATGTCATCATTAATCTCCTCCGTCCATTATATTTAGCAGTGAGGACTATTGACCGTCCAAAAGTCCACACCGACAGCCTATAAGAACCCATTATGATTATCAACGACGTTTAACCTCTCCACAGTCCAATCTAAACGACGCCGTCTTATTGCAAACATGAGCTCGGAGAAGAAAGACGAACGCCGCGAAAATGTTGACGGTGACAGGAACATAGGGAAATCGGCAACGAAGGTTGTCCGGACGGTAACGGAGGAAGAGGTGGATAGGTTTTTCAAGATATTACGGAGAGTACACGTGTCGACAAAGACTATTGCTAAAGTTAATGGCGGTGTCGTTGTACGAGAGTTACCATCTACGAAGAGGAAACGGAGTCAGAGTCTTGGGTTGAGAAATTCATTGGATAATAGCGGCGTCCGAAACGGAGAAATCGATGGAAAAAACCGGTTTGGGTTACGGAATTCGGGTTTGGATCTGAACTGTAAACCGGAAGCCGATGCTATTAGTTTTTCCTCTTCTTCCAATAACAAATAACAATTTTCAATATACTCAATAATAATAAAAAAGCTGTTCAAATTAACTTGACGGTTATATAGTGAATTAGTCATACAATGATGAATCAAGAGTCAATTATGTGAAATGCAGGTAATATATCAATAGTTTTAGAACAATGTTAAGATAATAAGCCTAGTGGATATGCTCTGGTTTAGTGGTTTTTAGCCAATCAACGACATTGTTAGTTTCTTGCGAAGAATATGGTCATGTTCATTTGGCAGCTGCAGGTTCCTGTGGCTGCAGCTGCGGTTGCGGCATATTTTTGTTTGTTTAGCTACCGCATGTACCTGCAGCAGACGCAACGGTCAGACGTTGCGTCATGCGTCGCAATTTTTTCGACCGTTGATTAAAACAGCGGTGCGACTAAAAATCTGCGATCAACTGCAACCGCAACCGCCGGCGGCAGACAAACGAACAACATCTGTCGTAGCCACAACCGCAGGATTGACCGCAGCCGCCTACGGCGACCAAACGAACAACACTTATATATATATATATATATAAAAATTCAATATTGTCTTCAACAATATTCACCGAATATATATATTTCTGTCTTTACCTTTTTAAAGAGGTTGATAAGAGTCTTACAAAGTCATTCCATGATAAGACTGCTGTCCTGTCCACGATACTATGTTGTTTGCATTGCGAAGAAGGTTCATAGCTTAGGCTTTGAATGACCAATCTGTCCGAAGCCTTTTTGAAAACCCTAAAAAAAAGGTGATGGTTAAGTATAGTATAATAAACACATGAGTCAATTAATTTATTATTAATTAGTTTTAACTTACAAATACAGTATAAACCTGAATTTAATATGATATCAAAATCACCTGAGTGTTAGAATATGTTCTCATAAAAATCCAGGGTTCAAATGATTGTGTGAGTATTATAGAGGTATAAGGGGGTGTGTTAATGAAAATTTTACATTGGAGAATCTGTGAATTACTACATCATAGATATACAATTACTACTAATTTTTAATATATTAATTGAAAAACTATTTAATAAAATTTTTTTTATCTTGAAGTGTAATTACGATAGAGTAATACTCTAAAATAGCATCTTTTAAAGTTTTTCTTCGAAATATAGCATCTTAAAATTAAAATCCTAAAAATAGCACAAATAATTATGTAAAAATACTTTTTTACTCTAAATAAATTATACATAAACTTAAAGTATTATATTTGGGTTCATTTTTTCCAATTTAGGGTTTAATTTTTTTCTATTAAAATATAGTTTTAATACATTTTAATCTTAAATTTATGCTATTATTGGAAATTTGAACTAATGATGCTATTTTTGAAAAAAAAACTTAAAAAGGTGTTATTTTAGACAATTGCCCATTACGATATATGTTATTGTTATTAATTTGATTAGAAAATTAATATATTTTATTAAACTAACTAAAAAATATTATTACATTCATAAAAATAATTATTTTTCTTTACTTAATTTATATATATATAAATTATTATTAAATATTAAAAGTTAAAATTATATAAATATTTAATTTATATTTAGTAATAAATAATATTATATAATTTATGAATTTTTATGGGCAATTGACTAAAATAGCACTATTTCAAGTTTTAATTCCAAATATAACACTAATAATTTAAATTTCCAAGAATAGCACAAATTTAATACTAAAATAATTAAAAACTTCTTCCTAATGAAAAAAATTTAAACCCTAAATTGGAAAAAGTGAACCCAAACATTATGTTTTAATTTTATATATAGTTTATTTAAGGTAAGTAATTATTTTTACATAATAATTTGTGTCATTTTTGGAATTTTATTTTTAGAGTACTAAATTTGGAAGATAAACTTAAAATAATGCTATTTTAGGGTATTACTCAATTTTTTTCTACACGCAGTTATAAATTTAGTTAATAATGAATAGTCTATTTCCCATCAGTGCCATGGTTATAAGTAGGCATCAAAATTGTATGTAAGCAAACTTTGCGACTATTTCAAAGGTGTTATTAATCCATTTCAACTGATTTACAAATTAATATGAAATTAAAATTTTAAGTAAAATTCACTGATTTCAAAAGGTCAATTCGATTAAATAATATTTTTAAAATTTTTATTTTAAAAATAACATCATTAGTTTAATTTCCAATAATAACAAAAATTTAATAATAAAATACATTAAAATTTCATTTTAACAGAAAAATTAAACTCTAAATTAGAAAAATAAATCTAAATATAATATTTTAAATTTATGTATAATTTATTTAGAGAAGATATATATAATTATTTGTGTTATTTTGAAATTTTAATTTCAAAATGTTAGATTTGGAATAAATTTTTTTAAAAATACTATTTTGAGTACTACTCTAATCCATCATGTGAGTTTTAATTATTATTTATAAATCTATAGGTTTTTATTTAGATATTATTTATATTTTAATCTTGAAAGTTTTTCAAATCCAATAAAATCCATTAAAATCCAATAGAAATCAAATTCTTATTTAAAATTTTAACATAGAATAACATATTTAAGTTGAATTATAAAAACGTAGAAAGAATAACATGATTTTGATTAAAAAATAAATTAAAATCAGTATTCCAATAACACATGATTTTGATTAAATTACTAAATAAATTAAAAAAATCCATAAACCAATAAATTTTATGTTGCTTGTAGTGTTAATGATATTTCTTTCTTGAACAACCAACCATTCATTTAAATCATTCTTTGCTTCTTTTTGCAATCATCTTGAAGATTCTCTTAAATTTTATTAAAGATGAAATCATTGCTTGTCTCTTCCATATCCTGTCTAAAGCACCAAGATTCAGATTATTCCCATTTTTTATTTGAATTAATATCTCTAATATATCATTTGAAAAACATTTTAAAAAAATAATTTTATCTAACGTATTATTAACAGACATATCTGATAACATGTTATCAGTATAAAAAGTTTTAAATAAATATATAAATGATCTTAAATTATTAGAATAATTACCATATATGTCATTGTTATTAATTTGGTTAGAGAATCAATATATATTATTAAATTAACCAAAAAATACTATTAGAACATAAAAAATTATTTAAAAATTATAAATAATAATTATATAATATTATTTATAAATTAAAATTATATAATATTATTTATATAATTTGAATACTTATTTGTATATGTAAATGTAAATTTACAAATTATATAATATTAGTAAATGTAATATTATTATTTATTACTAATAATTATTTTTATGAATTTACATATAAAAAAATCAATATTAAAAATAATTTTAAATAGAAAAATATCCTATATTAGCTCTAAATGAAATTTTAATGACAATTATAGTACTTAGGTAAAAAATCTCATACATAGCATTTTATCCTATTAAAAAAATATCCTTAATTTTTTTTAAAAAAAAGACAACACAAAAGATATTAAATTAAAATTAAATCAGGTTATTTTAGTCTTTTTCCATTTAAAAATGATATTGGTGAAAGTTTATGTTTGACATGCTAATTTAGTCAATAAAATCTTATTTAGTG
The DNA here is from genome assembly GCA_018901945.1 of Pugionium dolabratum. Classification (NCBI taxonomy): domain Eukaryota; kingdom Viridiplantae; phylum Streptophyta; class Magnoliopsida; order Brassicales; family Brassicaceae; genus Pugionium; species Pugionium dolabratum. Next base: position 293,662 of record JAEVFF010000354.1, read on the forward strand.
TTAAATTAGTCAATTACCTTTTTAAATAAAAGTAATTGACTAAAATAGTACTATTTCAAGTTTTTATCTCAAATATAGTACTGATCATTTAAATTTCCAAAAATAGCACAAATTTAATACTAAAATAATTAAAAAATTCTTCCTAATGAAAAAAATTTAAACCTTAAATTGGAAAAAGTGAACTCAAACATTATGTTTTAATTTTATATATAGTTTATTTAAGGTAAATAATTATTTTCACATAATAATTTATACTATTTTTGGAATTTTAGTTTTAGTGTGTTAAATTTAGAAGATAAACTTAAAATGGTAATATTTAAGGTTATTACTCTTAAATAAAAGTTAAAATTATATAAATATTTAATTTATATATATTAATAATATTATATAAATATTTAATTTATATATATTAATAATATTATATAATTTTTTAATATTTTTTCTAAACGTGCGATATAAATCTAGTTAGAATTAAAACTGATATGAAGATCTTTTGTCAAGAACCTTTGGCAGCTCTAAAATACTAAGACTTTGCCTTGTATAGAAGATGTGACTTTAACCTAATTGATACAACTATACGCAACATATTGGAAGCCCAAATATGGCCCAATAGTTTTGATGAATCATATATAGCGTTATAGGTTAATTTAGATTAAACAAGTCATTTAGCAATACGTTTATTTTAGTTTAGAAAGAATCATATAACATCAAACACTTGTTGATAAATACACAAGTTTCATTATTTATAATTTGGTTAACAACAATATATATTTTTGAAAATACATGCTATTCATTATTTTCATATTTTTAGTATGATCATTTAATTTTATAGTCCTTAAGATTATTTTCATGTCGTTGAATTATTTTTAAAATAATACTATAAAATAATATTATTTTAAGTTTATATTCTAAATTTAGCACAATAAAACTAAAATTTCAAAAAAATAACATAAATTATTATGTGAAAATAATTATTTATTTTAAATAAACTATATATAAAATTAAAACAATTCATTTTTTCCAACTTATGATTTAAATTTTTTCATTAGGAAAAAGTTTTTAATTATTTTAGTATTAAACTTATGTTACTTTTAAAAATTAGCACAAATTATTATATGAAAATAATTATTTACCTTAAATAAATTATATATAAAATTGAAATATAATGTTTGGTTTCATTTTTCTAATTTACGGTTTAATTTTTTTTATTAGAAAGAAATTTTTAATTATTTTATTATTAAATTTATACTATTTTAAAATTTTAAATAATTAATAATATATTTAAACAAAAATTGAAATAATAATATTTTAGTCAATTATCGTTGTTGTAATATATTGCGACCTATACTATTATTCTCTTTTAATCTTTTTGTAATATTGCAATGCGATCCATCAATAGACCTCTAAAATTCTATCACATTAAATTGAAATTTCTTTTCTTTTTATCTTTCATATTTTAAGGCGATACATAAATACAAACTACTTTTTTAATTTTGTTATAATTTAGTAGTTTTAGATAAAAACAGATAATTAAACATTTCGATTTTTTTACAGTGTTGATTAATTCTAAGTAAAAAATATTATTGATTAATTTTTAAAATAGATATTTTTAATTATTATAAAAATTGACAATAAATTTAAAATTAACAAGAATATTCTTATTCGTTTGCTCGTCGGCGGTGACTGCGGGTACGGCTAATACTGTGACTGCAATTATAACATATGTTATTTATTTGTATATCGTCGATTACTACAATTGTGGTTAATTGTAAATATTTAATCGTATCATTATTTTATTCATTGACCACAAAAATTATAATAAAATTGTAACGTCTAACCCATATGATTGGTGATAAATAGTTGTGGTAGGTAAATAAATAACAATTTACCATAACTACAATCACAAAAACTTACAAAAAGATAAACAAACATTATTAATATAAAAAAAATAAGAAAAAATTAAAAAAATTTATATATTTTCCAATAACGTCAATGTTGTATGGGTTTGGTTGCGTCTGTAATCACAACCTTCCACTTTAGAATGACATGCTACGCTCTTTCTTCTCCCTCTTTTTGTAATTGTAAATGGAAATGAAAGTTAAAGTGAATTGAATAAGTCAAAGTTGGTGATAAGATATAGAATTACAAACACGTAATGATCAAATAAAGAATATATATTATTTTAAATGTTTTCCTTTTGCTTTATATAAAATTCTCAAATCTTGTATGTTCTCTAACAACGACAATAAAAAGAGTTTGAAACACTAATCATTACGGGTGCAAAGAAATTGGGTACCATGTCATTTTATAATATTTAGATCTAGATTTGGATCTGTCCAAGTCGTTTTCAAATTATCTGAATCCTAATCTGAAAACTTTGGATATCTTGTGGAAATTCGAATTGAAATTTAATTTAATATATAATAGTTTTAAAAGATAAAATAATTTAGTGTTTATAAGTTTTTTTTAAAAAAATATATCATTGAATATACTAAAATAAACTTTAAATTTACAGTAGAAACAAAATTTAGAAATAAATATTTGTAATTCGGTTATATTATTATTCGAAAAATTTAATATTTTAAAAAATATCAAACGTAAAAATATGTGATATAAAACAAAATAAATTTGAAGTACAGCGAAATATGATTCTGAATAGGGAAATGAAATGATGTTTGTAATAATTACTATCAATTTTTCATATATATATATATATATATATAATAGTGTTGTTCGTTTGGTCGTCGCAGTCGGATGTGGCTGCAGCTGCGGTCAATCCTGCGGCTTCAGCTGTGGCAAATATTGTTCGTTTGTTTGTCATCAGCGATTGCGATTGCGGTTGATTATAGATTTTTAGTCGTACCGCTGTTTTAATTAGCGGTCAAAAAAATTACGATGCACGACGCAGCGTCTGACTGATGCATCTGCTGTAGGGTACCTGCGGCAACTAAACGAACAATAATCTACCGATACCGCTGCCGTAGAAACGTGCTGCTGACAAACGAACATGACTAATATAAAACGACCTACAGATTTCAAATCCCTAATATATTAATTGAGAACCATTTTTAAAAAATAATCTTACCTCGACGTGTTATTTACAACTATACCAGCTGAGGTGTCGCTTCCTCATAATCTCTCAAAATAAATTTAAAATAAGTCTTAATTTACTAGATAAATTACTATATATGCCATTCAATCACCATTAATACACATAAAATCATTAGAGTAAATTTTATAAATATTTCCCTACATTATCTACTACTAATCAATACATAAATTATTATATGTCAATGCCAACATTTTGATTTAAATTTTAATTGAAAAATAGTCAAACTATATTTATACTCTTTTATATTTATCGATAACATATTTTAATTTCTACACCAAAATATTTTACTTATCTTATTAATGATTTTAGTATAAGCACTTATATTTTGTTTTAATTTTAATTGAGTTTTAAAATATTTCTTTACTAGAATTTTTTAAATTTTAAATATTCAAATCTTTTCACATAAAAAATGAATTTTTACTCATATAAAACAATCCACAAGACTATATTTTACATTATACATAATACAATTATGATATATTATTTTATCATGGTAATATGATTTTTAAATTTTCAGACAATATTTCAATATATAAACTAATTATATATATTATTTTATAAAATTTCATTGTATAAAATATAATAAATAATTTACTCCGCGCATGGCGCGGGTCAAAATCTAGTCTATATTAATTGAATAACAAAATACTAATTGACACTATAAATAATATTATAAAATGGATTATATTGAGCATCGGTCAAATACCAAAAGCAATGATTGGATCCGAAAACTTATTCGTGATTTTTATTATTTAAATTCTATCTAATTCCGATGTTCAAAATTCTAAATTATATCACATATCAAATCTCATAATTTGTAGGAACTTAAATCATTCAAAATTTCGACTTATTTTGGTAGTGAATAATAAAGTCAAAATCTTATCCTTTCGCATATTTGGTTTAAATAAATTTACTTACAGGTTAACGTTTGAGTCAAATAATTATCACAGTTTTGAAAACATTGCTCATATGTCAATTCTACTATTACTTTCACGGAAGATTAAAAATATAACGTGTCATGCAAACTAAATTTTATGTCATCATCATTATTCAAATATATCATCTAAAATATATTTTAACTACCTAACTCTACTCAATCCTACTAAATCTACCATAAATACATATTTTGTATATAAAATAAATGAATAATCTTTTTAATATATATATATATATATAAATAATATTTAGATATTTAGACACGTAAATAATACATGATAATATACATATTTATATAAGATTTTAAGAAATTTCGAACTTTAATATTTATTAGTTACCGAAGCTTTAAATGCAATGTTTTTAAAAAATATTTAGTTACCGATTAATACTTCATTGTTACAAAAATCTGAATAAATATAAAAAGAATTAACCATTATTAAGTTATATATTTTTGCATTAACTTGTACTGAACAATTTAGGATTATAAATATAAAACAAATAAATAGTTACAAAAAAATAAATTTAACAATACGAAGTAATTTAATAATTGTTAGATATAAATATAAATGCATTACTAATTATATAGAAAGAATTAAGGGGTATTCATTTATGTAAAATAAAGTAACAAAATATTAAATTATCCAATACATAAAAAGATGGGCAACTGACTAAAATAAAAAATTTTAAAATTTTGTTCAAAAAATAACACCATTAGTTTAAATTTCTAATAATAGCAAAATTTTAAAATTAAAATACATTAAAACTTTATGTTAATAGAAAAAAATAAATCTTAAATTAAAAAAACCTCAAATATAATGTTTTAAATTTATATATAATTTATTTCAAGTAAATAAGTATTTTTCTATAATTATTTGTGCTAATTTTGCAATTTTAGTTTTATAGATTTGGAATAAAATCTTTGAAAAATATTATTTTATTGTATTACTTTAAAAAAAGTAAGAGTGGAAAAGAATGAAGAACAAAAAATGGAAAAAAACAATCCATTTGGTTTACTTTAATATCTAAACAAAATTCTATAAAATAAAATTTTTGCACCAAATGAAAACTTGGAATAAACACCATTAGTTCTAACTATAAAATTATTTTTTTTTTTCTGTAATACTTGAAAATTTAAAAATAATTTAATGGAACGATAAAAACGTGATTTACATATAAAAATGCAAAGGGACAAAGTTGTTGTAGTCAAGCAATCTTATTCAAAATTTCTCAATTCATAATTGATGTATTAGATGATAAGGGTAAGGAGATTTGGATGAATTATAATCATATTCTTTTTTTCTTCCAATAGAATCATCGAATCAAATTTAATTTTGATCATATTTAATTTAGAATAATATCATAAAATAATATATTTTAAAAATTTTATTACAAATCTATCACAATAAAATTAAAATTTCAAAATTAGCACAATAATTATATAAAAAATACTTATTTATTATTAATAAACTTAAAACATTATATTGGAATTTTTTTTAATTTATAGTTTATTTTTTTATTAAAATAAAGTTTTAATCTATTTTACTATTAAATTTGTGCTATTATTAGAAATGATGTTATTATTAGAATAAAAAATAAAAAGTGTTATTTAATCAATTGCCCTTTAATTAATAATTTTATGTGTTTGTTTATTTTAAAGTAAATATTTTATGGACATATAATGGAAATCTAAAACCTAAAGAAATATATAAAAAGTTATATTAACATGCTTTTTTGTTAAAAGAATGAATTAATATGTTATCTTTTTAGGAATTTATGATAGAAATGGACCATCTCTATTCTCTACATTTTTGTTCTTTGCTTTTCCAGATTTGACACAATTTCTTTTTCAAAAGCAAAATATCTCATGGAAAATATGAGGTTCATAATTATCATACTTCATTTATCGTTTTAATTAAATACAACACCAATAAAGAAATATGTATTTAAAGTTCATAATACATGAAATGGTGTCTCACTTGTGAGATATAAGGCATTTGTCTATTTGTTCCATATTTTATTTTGTGTTGAACAAACTAAATTATTTGTAGACTATTGACAAATTATAAGAAACATTTATATCATTTGTCTTGTCTTCTTTTAATTATTTATTTCATTTAAAATAATACTCTAAAATAACAGTTTTTAAAATTTTTATTCTATATTTGATTTAAAATTCTAAAAAATAACACAAATTATTTTGTGAAAAATATTTATTCACTATAAATAAATTATAAATAAAAATAAAATATTATTTTGGTTCTGTTTCCATTTAGAAATTATTTTTAGTTAAAAAGGTTTTAAGTTATTTTAATATTAAATTTGTATTATTTTTAGAAAATTTAAATTATTTGTGTTACATCTAAAACAAAAATTTAGAAAAATATTATTTTTGTCAATTTTCCTTCCATTTATTCTTAATTTTTTTCTTTTTTCATTTAATTTTTTAAGAAGTCTAATTGCAAATCTTGATCATTTAGGTCACATAAAAATGTTTAAAGAGTATAATTTTATACAATTTGGTTTATAAATTTATGTAAAAAGTGTTTAAAATCTTAATTTTTACCATTAGATGATTTTATTTTGTTTATTTAGTTTTATAATAGTATTATGAGTAATATCCTAAAATATCATCTTTTTAAGTTTATTTTCCAAATCTAGTATATTAAAACAAAATTCTTAAAATAACATAATTTATTATATAAAAATTATTTATTTTAAATAACTATATATAAAACTAAAACATAATGTTTGAGTTCATTTTTTAATTTAGGGTTTAAATTTTTTTAGTATGAAATATTTTTTAATTATTTTATTATTAAATTTGTGATATTTTTGAAAATTTAAATGATTATGGTTATAGTTGGAATAAAAACTTAAAAAATATTATTTTATACAATTAACCTATATTATATGATTATATAAATAAATCTTTATTCTTTTGTATTGTCTTAGGCCTTCTTTATCGGAGACAATACATAAAAGAATATTAACAAATAAATTACTGTAATATTTTTCCAACTAGGAATCATTTTATTTCTCGTTTTAAAATATTTATAGCACATCGAGAAAAAAAAATATCTTATAGCACATCGATGTACTTTTAGTCGATTAATATTTTTATATGAACCATATTTTCTAAGTCTTCATACTTAATTATCAAATAGTTGAATACTAACTACATAAAGTAATTCAAAATGTAATAATCAAAAATCAGAACAAAATAGAGTAATAGCTAATGTTGCTAAAAGAAATAATATAACCTATAAATAATCAAAAGTAATATTTTAAAATAATAGTTTTAGAGTTTTATTTCAAATATAACACAGTAAAATTAGAATTATTCAAATAACATATATTATTATATAAAAATATTTAAAATATTATATTTGTAATTTATTTTTTATTTAGGTTTTAAGATTTTTATTAATAATTTTAATATATCTTAATCTTATTTTATATTATTATTTAAAATTTAAACTAATAATATTATTGTTGGAATAAAAATATTTTATAAAATTATCTTATGATTAGTTATTTCATAATTTTTTCATCTAACTTCATTAAAACTGCAAAATGTTTTTCTTTGAAAACGATTGTTTTGTTGGTTTCCTAACAAAATGGTTATACCAAAGAAATAGTTACAAACTCCAACAATTCTGTTTGGATATAAATAATTCCTTATTTTAGTATTTCCCATGCAATAAAGAATGATTCAACATTTTCACCTTTTTGAATGCCAAAGTCATTCTTGATACAATTTTATGTGCTAATCTCAATCATACACTTGGCACTAATCTAATAATATTTAATAATTATGAAATTTCTTAAGCCATCTGATCTCTACAGATTTTTTTTTTGATATTCAGATATCCTGTCCATTTAAATGATAACAATTTAATGGAAATATTCATTTTTACTTTTGTTTATAATGTATAATCAACAATTTATAAAAATACCAAAAAAAAATTGGGCAATTGACTAAACTAATAGTATTTCAAAATTTCGTTCCAAATATAATAGTTATCATTTAAATTTTCAAAAATAACACAAATTTAATAATAAAATAATTTAAAAAAATTTCCTAATAAATAAAATTTAAATCTTAAATTGAAAAAACCAAACACAATTTTAATTATATATATATAATTTATTTAAAATAAATAATTATTTTCACATAATAGTTTTTGCTATTTTTGGAATTTTATTTTTATTGTGAATTTAGAAAATAAATTTAAAATGGTGTTATTTTATGGTATTAATAAAAAAACTTCAAGAAAGTAATTTTATAAAGGATCATAAACAAAGAACACTAATTTTTTTAATTATACATTTTTGTGGAATTTATGCTAACAATATTTTTTGACTGAAAACTGAGTAATTAAAATTTTAATAGGAACTATTGAAAATGTTTTAGATAGGAAAATTTTCAACTGATATATCTTCAAATAGTAAATTGGTTGTATATGTATAAAGATCTAGAGAGATTGGCTGCAAAGAGATTGGCTGCAAAGAAATTCAGAGATTGGTTCACCCGAAAATATAATAATGATTTTGGAAAAAATATTATATGTTTTGTCTATGTCGAAAATACATGAATAGAAAATTTATTATTATTAACGTTATGTAAAAACCTTTGTTAGTAAATAGAAGATTTATGATACATTATTATGTTTTAGTTCAATATGATAATAGTTATGTTGAAGACTTAATTAGTAATAGTAATAATAGTTATGCAAATGAGAATCTTAATGCATATAATAATATCAATAATAATCAACTACAATTTGATTTTTTGAAGAGTATTATTAAAATCATGATAGATTTTATAACATAGTTATTGTTGATAATACTGTTGCAAATCTTATGATTCGTTAAATGCTGTAAATCAATTGATATATAAGAGATATAGAGACATGAAATCCAAATTGTCATATGGAATTAAAATAACAAATGTTTAACAATGAATTACTAATGCGATATTAATAAGAGATTACCGACAAACTAACATCAAATTATTAACGCTAATATATCATCAGATGCTTATCGATAGCTTTCTAACAAATATTTGAATGATTTACCAAAGTTTTTTTTTCAAAAATTTGACGTTAAATCAAAATTCGAATACATAGCATAAATGACAGAGTGACGTATTATCATAACAGTTAATTTCAAATAAATATATAAATAAATATATATTATTATTATTAATTGAGTTATAAAATTAATATATTTTATTAAATTAATCAAAAAATATTATTAAATTAGTAAAAAAATTTATTTTCTTTTCTTAATTTATATAAAAAATTTATTATTAAAAATAATTTTAAAAAAGTTAAAATTATATAAGTATTTAATTTATATTAAATAATATTATATAATTTATAAATATTTTTGATAGTTTGAAGTATGCATTTGACCTGATAGCGAAATGATTTGGAAGAATTTAAACGTGAACATGTTGGTCCATCAATTTGAATTCGATTTGTACTCTTATCTTCTCGTTTGTTTCACGCAATTTTTCTATAATGATTGAAGTAGGCAGATGTGTATACCAAGAACTTTGAATTTTGTTTTATAAAACCTAACCTTTAGATGACTATTAGCAAATTTGACTTCCTATAAAGAAAGATAGAAATAAAAAATAAGATTTTTAAAATTAACAAAAATACTCAAAAATATTTGTATCCATAGTTCTGCTATACTCATAATCCGTACATTAAAATTGAAATATGTACACTCGAAATCAAATATCTTCTGCAAACATAATATTGGTTCATAATCATGTATTGGAAGAAAAAGCTATAACATAAAAACTGTGCATGACCAAGTAACGTTAAATAAGTTTATATCATGACAGAAATATATGCATCATAGATTTAATATCTTCTCTATAATAATTATTAGATTGATTTGTCGTGCTACAAATCGATAATAAAAAATAATTATAGTTTTGTTCGTTTGGTTGCCGCAGACGACTACGGTTGTGGCTGCGGTTGTAGCTGCGATCAATACGAATAGATTTTATTCGTTTGTTTGTTGTCGGCGGTTATAGTTGCAATTGATCGTAGATTTTTAGTCGTATTGTTGTTTTAATTATCGGTCGAAAAAAATTGCGATGGAAAATGCATCGGTCAGATGTTGCGTCTGCTGTTGATACCTCCAACAACTAAACGAACAAAAATCTATCGCAACCGTAAGTTTATACGAGTAACAAACGAACATGATTTAAGAATGATTCCAAAATTATTTAATATGTGCATAATAGTTCTCAAAGGATTATAATCTGAGAAGATTAAACTCTTTAATTTAAAAAAGATGATTGAACTTTAGCCTTCAAATTTGATAATTTTGTTTTTGATTGTACTTTGACGCCATTAAGATGAAAACTTAATTGACTTTGCAAAAAAGACTCGTTTTGCTAAGTTTGTCTCTTGTTCTATATTTAATATTTTATTTTTGAATTTAATTACAGTTTCTTTGTATTTTTCTGTCTGTAAAGCTTTTTTCTGCAATCCTATTTTTGGCTGTGAGATGGTCATAATAAAATATATTTATATTGTTTTCTCACTTTTTTGCTTATAATTTATTATTTATAGTACTTTTCTCTCGTTTGCATATGTCTTATATATATATGGGCAATTGAATAAAACAACACAATTTCAAGTTTTTGTTCCAAATATAGCACTAGTTATTTAAATTTCAAAAAATAGCACAAATTTAATACTAAAATAATTGAAAACTTATTCCTAATGAAAAAAATTTAAACCCTAAATTGGAAAAAGTGAACCCAAACATTATGTTTTAATTTTATGTATATTTTATTTAAGGTAAATAATTATTTTTACATAATAATTTATGCTATTTTGGGAATTTTAGTTTTATTATGCTAAATTTGGAAGATAAACTTAAAATGATGCTATTTTAGGGTATTACTCTATATATAGCATAAATTATTATGTAAAAATAATTATTTACCTTAAATAATATATATAAAATTAAAACATAATGTTTGGGTTTACTTTTTCCAATTTAGGGTTTAAATTTTTTTCATTAGGAATAAGTTTTCAATTATTTTAGTATTAAATTTGTGCTATTTTTTGAAATTTAAATAACTAGTGCTATATTTGGAACAAAAAATTGAAATGGTGCTATTTTAGTCATTTAAATGACTAGTGCTATATTTGGAACAAAAACTTGAAATGGTGCTATTTTAGTCAATTGTCCATATATATATACAAAAAGAATAGTATATACATGATAAAGATGATATTATGTAAAATAAAATAAAACTATATTATATTTTAAATGAAATAATAAAAATAATTGATAAAAATAATATTTTTAAAAATAATAAAAATAAGGATACTTGAAAAAAAAAATTTTAATAAAAAAATTTTAAATTCTAAATTTAAAAAATTAAACCCAAAAATTATATTTTAAATTTATATATAATTTATTTAAAGTAAATAATTATTTTATATAATAATTTGTAATATTTTTGAAATTTTTTTATAATATTAAATTTAAAAAAATTAAATTAAATTAGTGATATTTTAAAATATTACTCATGTAAATTTTCTTTCGTTTCTTGCATATACAACTGATGATATTCTAGATAAAACATAACATTATACATATATTACAATATATATATATATATATATATATATATATATTTAAAATAAAATAAAAAATCTAAATCCAAAAGATATCAGCCGGAATTAAAATATTGATCATTTATTTATATCTTTAAGTATACATTATGTCATAAATGTCATTTTTCATATGATAAATAAGCAATGTTACAGCTTATAGTAAATAGTTTTCAACTAAAATTTAAAAACAATTAATTTATGGCTATGATCCAACCGTAAAATTGATATATTAATTTTAGCAACCACTTATTAGATATATATATATATATATATATATATGTATATATATATTGTATTATTATGTTGATCCAACTACAATTTCGACGGTGACGTGGATCGGCAGGAAATAAATCGACGGTTGAGATGTGCTGACGTGATAGGACTCCGACAGACACGTGGAATGTTCCCAACACATGTCCTTTCTCTAACGCCACAGCAAAGTCTCACGCTGTCGGCTGGGATTTGTTATAAAAATTAGGAGCCACCGAGCAGCGCATTATATTATTTGTTTTAATATTAATGGTTTTTAACATTACGTTATAAAAAACATATCTGAATAGCATTTCCAAATTAAAATCAATAAGTTTGTTGTATTTTTAAAAATTTTGAAATTTCTGAAACTGAAAAAATTTGGCTAATATTTCTTTTTGTAAAATTTTTTATCAAAATTTTATATGAAAATACGATGATAAAAAGAACAATAAGAAATTTTTGATATCATAAATAGTTTTTACAGGTTATGAACAAAATTTATTGTTAACTATATAATAATTGGGGTTTTATAAGATTGATAATTGAATCTTATTATTATAAAAATAATAGATAATAATAGATTAGTTAGTGGTATGAAAAAACGCTTATTAAGTTTTAACGATTTAAATAAATGTAAGTATTCAAATTATTTTGAAGTTTTAATTATTTGAAAGGATAATTGTTGTATAAATAATTGCAAAATATAATTATTTTTTCATTTGTTTGTATTATTTGTTTGTTTTTTTTCTTATTTTTCGATTTCCATAAATGACTAACTATGTGTGTTCATATTATTTCTAGTCATAATTCATTATTAATGTTTTTTCTCAAAAATTTATATGTATTTCAGGATTTAGAGGATTTAGATGCAACAGATTATATATTTTCCGATGATAGTTATATAGTAGAATTTAACCAAAATTTTTTTTCATCATTTGATTTAATGTTTTAAGAGTTGTTGTGATTAGTATACGTTGAATGGTATTAATATTGATTTTGTTCATCATTTCGTTTAATCTTTAAAAATTGTTATGATTAATATTTTTAAAAGTTGTTATAGTTAGTATACATTAACGATAGTAAATGCTGATAATCACTGCTTTTGAAACTGTTTTAAATTGTGTAACAAATGTATTAAATTTTATAAAATTTAGTATATATTATTAATACGTAAAATTTATTTTAGGTGATGTATATAATTTGTTGATTTTTTAAAACTTTTCTTTTACTTTACGTGGACATACCATTTTAAAAGTGATAATAACTTTCTTCTATTTAGTAGAATTTATAATATTTTTAAAAAATAATATCATCAAATACCATAATTTAAATTTCATATATTAAAATTAAAATTACAAAAATAATACAAATTATTATATAAAAATAATTATTTATGTTAAATAAATTATATATAAAATTAAAACATAATTTTTTATTCAATTTTTTCGATTTAAAATTTAAATTTTAAGAAATTTTTAATTATTTTCGTATTAAATTTATGTTATTTTATAAATTTAAATTATTAGTGGTATATTTCAAAACAAAACTTGAAATAATGATATTTAAATCCATTATCCTATTTTTTATTTTAATATATGTTCGAGAACTTACAACTTTTGAAACATAATTAATAGAAAATGCGTCGATGCGGTTTATATAATGCCAAATCAATATTATCTTCAAGAAAAATACTAATATTTTCTTGTGACTTACTTTACATATGACCCAATTCTAAATTTGTTTTTCTTGGTTTTCATCATAGTTGCCGGTAGTGGGTTGACAATCTACAACTAATTATGTATTGTTAAAAATTTGCTTTGGATAAGAAGAGCAGGTTGAGTTTCTATTAATTTAATATTAATATTTGATCATGATTTAATTTTGTAATTAAATTTTAATTTTCAAATGAAAATTAAAAATATTTAGAAAGAAACACAAGTGGTTAGAATAGTTTTTTCAGATGTTCTCAAATGAGAATTTATTCTATAGAAATTTTTAATATATTCTATAGAATTTAGTATTAAAAGTACAAATGCACCAAACTCAACTTTTTACAAAATCTTTAATATATTATTTAAATAACATTTTAACAAAATAATTTTATTACAACATATTATTAATAAAAATGTTCTGAAGTGTTATCAGCAGAGTTTCAAATAAATATATAAATATAGTTAAATTAATAAAATAATTATAATATATAGTATTGTTATTAATTTATTAGAAAATTAATATATTTTATTAAAATAACCAAAAATACTATTAAATTCATAAAAAATAATTATTTTTTCCCTTAATTTATATATACAAAAATTATTATTAAAAATATTTTAAAATAATAATTATATAAATATTTAATTTATATTTAGTAATAAAAAATATTATAAAAATATTTAGTAATCTATTTCTTGTGTTGGGTTTCAACCAGAATTCTATAGAACAATGGACTAAATCAAACGAAGAGAATTTGATCATATATCCATCAAAATTAGTCGGACTAATTCATTATTGTGTTAATAAATCACCCATCCTAAAATTAATAACTATTTTTTTCAAGTTCTCGAATTAATGAGCCTATATGCTTTAATTTCAAAAACATCACTTCTTATTTTTTTCAAAAATATTATAAATTCTTTTTAAAACAGTTGATATTAAAATAAAACTAAAACATTGTAGTTAGGTTTCATATTCTAGTTTAGAATTTAGATTTCTATTGATTTAATTTATGATATTTTAAAAATAATCATAATATAATAGTTTCGAGATTTACCTATATAAAAATGTGAAACAGAATATGGTCAAAACTAGAAGATGATTTTTCATAGATGTTATCTTTCGTGGCACTAATTGAAGACGTAAAAGCGAAATGCACTATAGAAATTTTTGTCAATAATTTTAAATAGAAGCACTACATATCATTTTATGTTTTTTTCCATATGTATAACAATCTCTTATGATTAATAATTGTCAAATAAATTAATCTATAGAAAAACATATAGTAATTTAATTCTATAAGCTATGATTTTCTCATATAAATCTTGGTGTTACTTTTATGCATTTCTAACTTCTAAAAGAAAGCTCGTTAATATATTATATATGTCATATTCGTTTGTCAGCCGCAGATTTTTGCGGCTGCGGGTTGTTCGTTTACCTGCGGCACATGCAACGTCTGACCGTTGTATTTTATATCGTAATTTTTTCAACCGCTGATTAAAACATCGTTGCAACTAAAAATCTGCGATCAACCAAAATCACAATCACTGATAGTACACAAACGATAACATATGCCACAATCGTAATCACAATATTAATCACAACCGCAAACGCATGTGGCGACGGAACGAACAATACTATAATATAGTTATAACTTTCAACGTTTTAGAGCAAATAAAATATGGGTGATGAAATCCTTAATTAGTTGACCACGTTTTTAATGTATTTTACTTTATTAGGTCTAAAGTTTGATAATTAGATGGAGTATACAAATTTTACAAATTATTCATAAAAAAATAAAATAAAAACAAGTCAGCATATTGCAAATTAAGAATGCATGTTTAATTCCTATTGCAAATAAAATCTCTCATTTGTAAATTAAGGTAGTCTCATCTGTTCTACTATATAAAAACATTTTGTAATTAACTACATATCGTTATTTAAATAACTTATTAAAAAATTTGGTATTTAAATGGTGCAAACACAAAAATTCAATATTTTAATAATCATTTCTCTATTTTTATGACGTAGTTATATCATTTAGTATTTTTATGGGAAAATGTTCATTAAAATATTGAATTTTTGTATTTGGACCATTTAAATACTAAACTTTTTAATAAGTTATTTAAATAATGATTTATAGTTAAATACATTGATTTATATATATATATAATTATTCAACATTAACACTAGAAGTAACATTGTTAGCTTTGTTACTTATTTATTATTTATTGCTGTTTAGTTTTAGTTGATTAAAATAAATAATAGAATTAAAGATGTTATTTTTGATGTTAATGTTGATTAATCGTATACTTATATCGATACAATTAACTACACATCATTATTTAAATAACTCATTAAAAAATTCGGTTAAATGGTTCAAACACAAAAATTCAATATTTTAATAACCATTTTCCCTATTTTTATGAAGTAGTTATATCATTTAGTATTTTTTGTGTTTAGGCTTTTCCAATATTAATTGATAGATTTTGTTTTGGTGTGCAAAGATTCCATTCACTGATAGATAATATTAAGAAATTGGGGTAGGAATAAATATAGTAATAACTATTACATAACTTGTTTTAGATAACTTTCCATAAATGCATCAAAGGTATTTCCTAGGGGAATTAGCTAAATAGGGTCTTCCCCCCTTTGATTGTGAATCTAAACTTTTTTTATAAAAATTTTGGTAAACATTTTATTAATTGAAAATCCAATTATAACCCTAATTATAATAGGGAGCAAGTTGATTTTGTTTTTGAGAAAATAGTTTTTTACACCATTAAAACAACTGAATAAAGCTTAATTAAAATAATCCATGTGAGCTTTCGTAATTTATTTATGATAATTTGTTTTCATGCAGGTTTTTCTAACTTATATTATAATATATTATTTTAAGAATATTTTAATAAAATAACAATATTTTAACGTATTGTTAATACAATAATTTGTAATCATCACAATAAATTTCAAATAAATATATAAATAAGTCTAATTAATATAATAATTACAATATATGTCATTATTTTGTTATTAATTTAGTTAGAAAAACAATATATTTTATTAAATTAACTAAAAAATCTTAGTAAACTAGTAAAAATAGTTATTTTTATTTTCTAAATTTACATATATAACAATTAATATTAAAAATAATTTTAAATATGAATTAAAATTATATAATATATAATATATTTTTTTATCACTGCACTACAACGGGCCCGTCTAATAGGTCAACATTTTCATTCGAAAATTTAATACCCTCGTACAAGTAAAAATGGAGTCGAATTTCACACCTTTGTAGTGGACGTAGAAGTGGTGCAACCAATAAATCACTTAATTCTTCTCATATAATATATAATTTATATTAATTAATAAATAATGTTATATAATTTGCCAATATTTTTTTAAATGTAGAGCGATGGATATAAATTGAGTATTTGTCATAACCGTAAAAACAAAGATAAAAGAAACACTTAAAAACAAAGAATTGAATGAAGACAAATACTTTAGTACATGTGACATTGAATGTAGAAGAAAACTTTTGCAGATGCTCAATTATATTCTGTGTGACATTTAAGATTTTATTATATCTATTTTATTAATATAGGATACAATTTAAAAATATCTTGATTTCATGTGGTTATATTGGTTAAATTCTCATTAAATATATTTGACTTTCTAAAATTTTAATAAAGATATTTTCGCCAAACAGATTGTAACATATTTTAATATATTTATTTATTATATTTTACTTAATTGATTTAATATGAAAATATTTTAGTTATGTTTAAAATATACTCCTAAATATTTTCGTTTAGATCGGATAAGACAGAAAACAAATTGTAAAATTTCTACTCTTAATTAGGTAAGATAAAAGATGAATTCTAAATTAAATAGAATTTAGTTCTAAATCAGATAAGATAGAAGTTGAATTATAAACCACATAAAAATTATATTCTCCATTGGGTAAAGAAAGAGACAATATCCAAATTAGAATGTAAAGAGAAATAATACCAAATTTTTTCTTAAAATACTATTAATAATTTTTAAGAAAATATTATTAAAAAATTTTACTTTAAAAAGAATATAAAAATAATTTAAAATTTTTAATTTAAATATTTGAATTTGAATTTAATATTTTAGATTTACTATTTAGTTTTTATAGTTTATGAGATAGTTTCTATGGTTTATGGTTGGTCGGATGTAACCAAGCGGATTAAAACATTGAAATGTGAATTTACCATCACATATTCAATTCTCGGAATAAAGTTATTATGATTTGTTTCTCTGTTTTATAATTAAGTTTTTCTATTTTTTTAATAAAAATTTTGCTTTAAAAAGATTATTTTTGATTGAACGTGTTACAGCTAATCAATTCATATTTTTAAGATGAAAAAAAAAAATTCTATTTTCTATTCTATTTATTTTGATAAGTTAAAATTATGGAAAACTACAGTGATAGAATCATTACTTTTAACATCATATTAATTTTACTATTAATAAATATTAAATTATTTAAAATTTCCTTTTATTATTTTTTAAATTAAAAATAAAAATTCAAATATAATATTTTAATTATTTTATAATTAATTTATGATAAATATACTTTCACATAAAAGTTTTGTATTATTATTATTAAAATTTGAAGTTTCGTATGTTAAATTTAAAATAAAATTTTTAAGAATTTTATTTTATGATATTACTACACTATATTTATTGTTTTTTATTTTAAAATAAAAATGATAAAATAATGTTTTGCTTTTCCGTACTGAAATTTTAAACTTGAGAAAATTAATCGTGGACATAAGTGTATGTAAGTCTACGTCACCTTTAAGAGTGGGCAAACAGCACTTTCCCTAGGTAAATTGGATAGGAATGAAAATTTTGGAAATGGAAAAATATGATCCATTTAAATTTTGGGATGATAACGAAATGGTGGAATAAAATGATGCTTGCAAATTGTAAACATGTATTTAACTTCTTTTTCCAATTTTTTAAAAAAAAACTAAAGAAAAATTAAATTATATTCCATAAAATTTTAAAAATTAAAACAAAAACTTTAGTTGATTTAAAATACATAGTACATAAGGTAAACCATATATATTTTATATCAAATTCAAAAAAAAATCTATAATATAACATTTAAGAAAATGCCATTAATTTATTGTATTTAGGGATGGTTCGAAGTTTTTATGGACACTAAAGTAACTTTTTCAAAAAGGCCATTAATTTATTTAAAATTTAAGAACATAGGTAATTAATTTTGCTCTTTTATTTCTTTTTTGAAAAAAAGAATTTATATTAAGGTGAATTTGTGATTGTATTCAGGGATGGTTCAAAGTTTTTATGGGCACTAAGGTAAATTAATAAAAATGGCAATCGACTAAAATAGCACTATTTCAAGTTTTTGTTCCAAATATAGCACTAGTCATTTAAATTTCCAAAAATAGCACAAATTTAATACTAAAATAATTGAAAATTTATTCCTAATGAAAAAAATTTAAACTCTAAATTGGAAAAAGTGAATTTAAACATTATGTTTTAATTTTATATATATTTTATTTAAGGTAAATAATTATTTTTACATAATAATTTATGTTATTTTGGGAATTTTAGTTTTATTGTGCTAAATTTGAAAGATAAACTTAAAATGATGCTATTTTAGGGTATTAATCTAATAAAAATGTCATTCATTATTTATGAGACCTTTATTTATTGTATAGAAAGTAAGATAGTCAAACTGACCAGATTTAATGTATGCAAAGAATTTCATTATATTAGTTTATATGTACTATAATATTATTATATAGAATATAATTCGTTTATATAGATAATGTTTTACTTTTATTTGTAATTTATTTAAAATAAATAATTAATTTTGCATGATAATTTTTGATATTTTTAAAATTTTAATTTTAGTATACGAATTTTGAAATAAAAACTTAAAAAATATTTTTTAAAAAAATATTATTCTAATTTAGTTCACCAGTTTTATTTAAAAACTAAATAGATTTTCACATTTATAAATATTCTCATTTTAGAGCAAATATCCAAATTTAAATATCTAAGTTCAAAAACTATGAGTTCTAATCAAATAATCCCTCAATCCAACCCTTAGTTTGAGGTTTAATAAAAAAAAACTTTATTGGATATGAATGCAAGTTTTGTAATCCAAACAAAAAGTATGTCCAACTGAAACAGAATTTGTGATTTGCTTGTAAATTGTTATTTTGTAGATCGTTTAATATATGATTTAATATATAGATAAGAATATTAATTCTTTCTATCGAATATAATAGATGCTGATATAAAATATGAAAAGAAAAAGGGAATAGAAAAGGATGACACGTCACGAAGCTTTTCACTCATGGGACTTTTGTGGACACTCATACTCAATTTAAAGGCCATTTAATTATTTTCATTAGAATGGTTCGTGAATCGATTTTATCTCGTTGACACAAAATTATGTTATACAAATTTTTTAATGAACTAACATGACCATTCATTTTAGAGGTGTAAGATTCGATTTTACTGTTTCTCACAAAAGAGTGCTAAATTTTCGTACAAAAATATTAGAGTATTGGATCGGTACGTTATGAACCAATGACAGAAAAAAATAATCGATGAAATCGGGAGGACTATGTAAGTTAGTCGTTGTACCATCTCTACATTTATTCTAAGTTTTACACCATGTTATTAATACAATAATTTGTTATTATCACAATATGTAGTTCGATTCTATTTTTTTCGTATGATAATATTAAATTTTTGTATGAAAATGTTAGAATATTGAGTCGTACGTTATAAAATGTTATATAATATGTATAGATTTTTAGAATTATTACTCTGTAAAATAATCATATATTTTTTTCTCATCCAATTCAAAACGATGAGCGTATTGAAATTATAAAATTCCTAACAAAACAAAGTTGTCCAAATCCTTGCATAAAACAAAGTTGTCCAAATCCTTGCATAATAAAAACATCGCATAATTTCAATGGAAAACTGAAGGTAGAAAAAAGTTATATAATATATAGAACCAATTCTGACTCTTGGAAAAGTGAAGGTAGAAAAAAGAATCTCGGTTTTATTTTTTCAAGAGAAAAATCGTTTAAAAAAACCACTAATTTTATATCGGTGAAAAGAAGTGTTGGTCGAACAAAATATATCGGTATTAACATATATTTATTAAAAAGTTCATGATTAACTAATTTTATAATTTAAAAAATAAAAAAAATTATTAGAAATAATACTCGACAAAATATAAAAAAACGTAAAATCGAGATGGAACGAATCCAAAAAATACATACCACATTGAACTAAATCGACAAAATATTTGAACATATCTTATAATCTTATATCCGAAGAACCAGAGTCAAACTCAAATCTAATGGTCATCAGTCCAAACCCATGACTAATGGGATGGTTCGACCGATCCAAATATCATAATAGCGGTCAAAAACACGCAAAAATATAGATGAGTTTATTTCCATGAATTCAAAACTAACCAATAAACAACCATCCAACACTAAACTTAGTTTACAATATTGACACACATCAAACACACGATGACATGGAGATCACCCGACAAATAGTACCAAATAATGCACCATTAATCAAATTGGTGTTGTTGTAATATGAAAATTTTTAAATATTTTTTGGCGACCAAAATACTTTGTGGTATTTCTAATAATTTTTCTAAACACTCATAGAAGCTAAGATGCTTTGGACCAAACAAATCTATTTGTGTCTTCCAAAAATCCGATTGGAACCGTTTATGGTAAGTGTGATAACCAACACTTTTAATTAGTTGCAAACAAAAACAAAATGAAGAAATTTTTAGGCCTTCATGGAAACCCATAATTAATCTACTATCCACCATATTCCATAAGAGACGTATCCTCATTTTCCAAGACTTTTTTATTTAAGGCGGAGAGTATTAAAACACTAATGAGTATCTCCTTAACGCTACTGTATTTTGGACATTTTTCAATGCATTTATGTGTTCTAATAAGGTGTCACTTCCTGTATAACTTATCAATATACAAACATCTATACTTTTCATGTTTGGCCAAACAACACATTAATTACCAACGATTATATATTTTAAATGTACGATACATTTTTCCTTTTCTTATACCATAGAACCGTTGATAAGAACATTATATAACTCAACACGACCTCAAAGGAACACAAAATATTTTTCTTAAAAGTTTTATCTTTCACCTTGTTTTTGTTTTTCGAAAATTTAATATGTGATTCACTTTTTTTCTTTTGAACCCACATACGCGTAAGTTTGAGAGATCTAAACGTATTTCATTCATATTTTGATCGTGTGATTCGATTAAAACCGCTCTTATCATTGCCCTTGCCCGTTTACACGAAGAGAATCTTACATCCGAACCAAACTGATAACCGAATGGGTACACAACATACCTTAAATACAATAATATATATAGAAATATTAATTATATTTATAATCGATATAACCCAATTATATAAAATTATAATTAGAAATTAGAAGATATCAGTTATTTTTACAGCGAAAGACCTAAATAACTAAATTATCTAAAAGTTTTTAGTTATATTAGTCAAAATTTAACAAAATTTGTTCATATTTGACCAATTTATTAACTTTGTTATATATATTTTGGATATTCGAAACTGCATGAACCCAAATAGAACCAAATCGAATCTGAACCGGATCAAACTAAACTTCTAAAATATCTAATGAGGTCCAGGATCACTAGTATCAAAATATCCAAAATCCAAAAACATCAATCCGGAATTAAATGAATATTCGAATGTCCACACATGTGGCAAAAAGTAAACTATTATAAATATTTGATGGTATATCATGTAGTAGGAATATTAAGTAGTGAATTATATATCGATGTAATATATTTTGATTATTATTATGTGAATTTAAATTATTACATATAATGATAAAAAAAAATTTGTATCCAATTATTTTATTAAAATCAATATAAAAATATATACATGAATGTTAAAATAAGTGAAGATGCTCTTTTAATCTGTCCTTTATCAATGTTAATATTTTACAAGTTTTCAAAAATTAATCCATAAAATATTGCAAATATACGAAACATTAATCCTAATCCGTCCTACCATAATACTATATAATATAACTATTTATTGTTTTTAATATTTGAAATAATTATAACAATTAACGAAAATAACTGATTTTCTAAGTAAAATGAAATTAATTTTATTATATTAAGCCCTATTATTATTTCAATATACACATATTTTAGTAATTTTTTAATTCAGATAATATTTTTTCAATCAATTGAATTTTTCTGATTGTATTCTATATTTTATTTTAAATTAAAATTTTAAAAGATAATTGAATAAAATAACATTATTTTAAATTTTTGTTCCAAATATAGCAGTATTCATTTAAATTTTCACAAATAGCATAAATTTATAATAATAAAATAATTAAAAACTTATTTTTAATAAAAAAAATTAAACTATAAATTAGAAAAAGTAAACCCAAATATTATTTTTTAATTTTATATATAATTTATTTAAGATAAATACTATTTTTAGAATTTTAGTTTTAATTTGTTAAATTTAGAAAATAAAATTAAAATATACTATTTTACGATATTTCTCAATTTTAAAATAAATCGATATTTAATTTTAGAAAATAGAAATGATTACTTTATATTTAGAATAAGACTATTTTTATTTTAATTTCGAGTTATAATTTTTCAAATAAAAATAAAATAATATATTAGAAAAAAGACCTATTGTAGTTTTAGAGTAAATAAAATTTAAAGATCATACGGTGATTGACGATAATTAAGGATGTGGGGTCGGCGTTATTCACGGTGGGAAGTGTGTGTACTTTGGGTTTGCTTTGTGTCCTCACGTGATATGTTTGTACAATCTCCATGTTCTTTGTTTTCACCTTTTTCATCAACAGATTTATTAATGCATTCCAATTTCGATGAAGAAAAACCTTTCGGATATTGACTTTTAATTACCTCTTTTGATTATGTTTCATTTTCAATTCCTAAATAAATGAACTATAT
Organism: Pugionium dolabratum; assembly: GCA_018901945.1. NCBI lineage: Eukaryota > Viridiplantae > Streptophyta > Magnoliopsida > Brassicales > Brassicaceae > Pugionium > Pugionium dolabratum. The sequence continues at coordinate 317,391 of JAEVFF010000354.1, forward strand.
TATATTATTATTTGTATCAGTTTTATCATAAAGAAATTAGTATATATTTTATTTTCTGTTTAGGTCGTTAATTTTGATTTAGATTATTTGAATATAACTACAGATTCAAATATTTTATTTATTTTAACTATAATTTTAAAAAATATTAATGAGATAGATAAATATTTTTCGATAATTGACAAAATAGTATTATTTTAAAATTTTAATTCAAATATATTATTATTAGTTTAAATTTTTAGAAATAACATAAAATTTAAAATTAAAATATTTTAAAAAAATTTTAATAAAGAAAAACTAAATTTTAAATTAAAAAAACTCAAATATAATAGTTTAATTATATTTATAGTTTATTATGATAAATATATATTTATAAAAAAAATAAATTGTGTTATTTTTGCAATTTTAAATTTATAGTACTAAATTTATAATAAAAATTTAAAAAATACTATTTTAATGTATTGCTCAATATTTTTTAAAGAAATCAATAAGAAATTTAATCACAAAAATTAGGTAAAACGTTTATTGTAATTAGGATAATCTTCAAAAAAGATCACAAATTTTTTTTCTTTCAAAATATCATCAATAGTATTATGAATAGTACTATAAAATAATATGTTTTAAATTTTTTTATTTCAAATTTAACCTTCTAAACTTAAATTTCAAAAAATAACATAAATTATTTTGTAATATTAGATATTTACCAAATATAAACTATAAATATTTATTATATTTGATTTTTTTAATTTAATATTTAAAATTTTCTTATTAAAAATTGTTTTTAAAATATTTTAATATTAATTTTTTATATTTTTGAAAATTTAATTTAATGCTACTATTGGAAAAAAAAAATATTGATATCTTGCCAATTATCCTAATATTATCTTTCCAATAATATTATTAATTTATTTTTTAAAATATCATAAAACTAAAATTAAACTTTAAACATTAAAAAATAATTTAAAACCTTTAAAAAATAGAGTAATATCCTAAAATAGCACAGTTTAAAGTTTTTCTTCTAAATCTAGCACCATAAAATTAAATTTCCAAAAATAGCACAAATATTTATGTGAAAATACTTATTTATTCTAAATAAATTATACATAAACTTAAAGTATTGTATTTGAGTTCATTATTTCCAATTTAGGGTTTAATTTTTTCTATTAAAATATAGTTTTAATGCATTTTAATCTTAAATTTGTGCTATTATTGGAAATTTAAACTAATAATACTATTTTTGAAACAAAAACTTAGAAATGTGTTATTTTAGACATTTACTATAATAAAATCACAAAAATATTCAAAAAATATTACTATTAGCTTTTATTTTCTAAAATAGCACCAAAACCAGTTTTCTTAACATCATATTTCTTAACCAATTTTTAAAAACCTAATTCACAAATGTCTACGAGATTCCGAAGACGTGTATTTATTAAATGTCCTTGGAAAGAGAATTTATTTACTCAGCGACTCAGCAACCACCGAGCATGTGTCTCCTGCAGCAATATACCGGATTTCAAACTCCAATTCAACCCACTTTAATAACGTCCAAATTGTCGAAAACGACACTAAATTTTTTAAATAATTCACGAAAAATATAAAATTAATCCTATAAAATAATATATTTATAAATTTTATTCTAAATATAATTTAATAAAATATAATCGAATAAAATAATATTATTTTAAATTTTGTTTTAAATATAACATTAATTATTTAAATTTTAAAAAATAACATAAATTTAATAATAAAATAATTAAAACATTTTTTCTAATAAAAAATTTTAAAATTAAATTAGAAAAAATAAACATAAACATTATATTTTAATTATATATATATATTTTATTTAAATTAAATAATTATTTTTTAATAATAATTGGTACTATTTTTATAATTTTAATTTTATTATGTTAAATTTGAAATATAAATTTAAAAAAATATTATTTTATGATATTATTTTTAATAATTTAAAATTAAAATTTTTAAATTAATATAAATAATTATAAAAAAAATACTTATTTAATTTAAATAAATTATATATAAATTTAAAAAATATATATACATATTTTTTTAATTTAATGTTTAATTTTTTTATTAAAATAAAAATTATAATATATTTTAATTTTAAATTTGTAATATTATTATAAATTTTAGTTAATATTTATTTTTGTAAAATTTTTTTTAAAATATGTTATTTTAATGATTATCTAAATATAAAAGCAGATAATATTTTTTTAAAAAATTAGAAAATGAGAAAACTAGAAATTATTACAAAATTAGAAAAATAAAAAATTAGAAAAATAAAAAAATAGAAAATAGAAAAATAGAAAAAGGAAAAGGGGAAAAAAGGAGAGATCCGTGATGCCTAAAGCCAAAAGGATTCGCGCTGCCACGCGCCTACGTGTGTGTCTAGATACACGCTATATCTCTCTACCGACTTTTGTTATCTCTTACATGTCTTCTTCTCTCTTGTCTCCACTATAAAATCTCGTGTTTCCCTTCTTCCCATTCTGCACCGCTATCTCACGCTAATTTCGATATTGCCACTGAATTTATAAATAAACATACTACCCTAAACCGACATACAAACCGTACCGGTTAAGCTACATGGAGGATTTATTGCCTGACGAGCAGAGGTTAACTCGGACTGACTCTGTTTGTAAGAAGCGAGTCATAACCGAGTTGGACGAGTTATACCTCGACTCGCCCGACGTTAAACGGTTGAGAGACGATTTATTCGATGACTCGGGACATAACCCAACGATTCAAGATCTTGACTCGGTGATAAAGAGTTTCGAGGATGAGTTATCGACCATGACGCCTCTAGGCTCCGGCGAGACTCAGCCGGATCTTGGTTATCTTTTTGAGGCTTCCGACGACGAGCTGGGCTTGCCTCCGCCTCAACTGCCACCGCTGACACTTCCTACTCCGTCGTCTGAGGAAATGGAGGAAGCGGTGACTGAATTGGTACGAGTCTCGTCGGATTCATCAGAGGTCGGGAACTTATGTGGGTTTGAGGATCATGTTACGGGTTTCGGATCTTTTGAACTGGATGATGGGCTTTTCGAATATACCGATGTTTGTTTAGATTCCAGCGATTTGTTTTCATGGCGGCCGGAATCATTACCGGCGGAGAAAACGATAAGAACAGAAACGCCTCAAAGTTTTTTTAAGGGATAAACGAAAAAACCGTTCGGCCTATCGTTTTTTCTTGCGCATAGGATTATGTGTTTATGTTTTTAAGAAAATTAGGATTAGTTAAGTTTATAAGAATGGCTTAGATTAGTTTTTAGTTTATAAAAATCGTTCTTCTTCTTCTTCTGGTAGCAGGATCTGTTCTATTGAACTTTATTCGTCTTCATCCTTTGCTTAACTTTCTTTAATGTTTAAAATTAAAGTATTGTTATGAATTTTTATAGAATCTAGATTAAGCAAATATTCATACTCGAGTATATTTTTTAAGTTATTTAAATTTCGTATAAAAACCTTAAAAACTGCTTGAAATATGAATTATTATTTGAATTAATTTCACAAAAGATAGAAAGAAAAGATCTTCCGGACTATTTAAAAGGTGAAGCTTTCATTCTTAATAACAATAGTTTCTATTTCGAATAACAACAAATAATAAAATAATTTTTAATCTTTTAATTTAATATAACATCATAAATTTAAATTAATAATAAATAAATTTAATATTGAATATTTAAATTTTTTAAAAAGTTAATAATTAAAAAAAATTTAAACATAAGTTACTTTAATATCATCACAAATATTAAAAAGTATAAAAAGTATAAAAAACTAAAAATATGCAAAAATAATATTTTTAAATTTTTTTGTTTTAAATGTAACATCATTAGTTTAAAATTTTAAAATAGCAAAATTTACTATTAAAATACCTTTAAATTTTTTTCTAATAAGAAAAAACTTAAATTTTAAATTAGATAAAAAGAACTCGAATATAATATTTTAATTATATTTATAATTTATTTATGGTAAATATGTGTTTTATAAAATAATTTGTGATATTTTAAAAATTTTAATTTTAAAATGCTAAATTTAAAATAAAAACTTAAAAAATATTATTTTAGGGTATTATTCTTTTCAGACAATTGACAAAATAACACTCTGTTATTTTTTTGTTCTAAATGTAACACCATTAGTTTAAATTTTCAAAAAATAGCACAAATCTACTATATTCTACTATATATTAAAGAGAAACATTGGAGTTTAAATTTGCTCAGATGTCATTACCATATTCTCTCTCACTATTTTTTGTAATTAAATTAATAAAAAATAGTTAATTACACAGTAATAACCAAACAACCAATATTTCTTAATTTAAATTAATGAGTTCAATTTTGTTTTTGTTTCCAAAAACAATCAATATATCATGAGATTTTAAGATCTACAACATAATCAATTGATATATTTTAGTGTTATGGATAACACAAGAAAGAAAATAAAATGATCTAAATTCTTTGTATTTTATTTAAAAATTCTTAAAAATTTATTGAAATAAAAAATATTAAATATTAAAAAAATTTTATGTATGTAGCAGAGATATTATCCTACTTTTATATTAAAATACTTAAAAAAAAAATTTAATAATGAAAAATTAAACTCTAGATTATGAAAATTAATTAAATATAATTATTTTAATCATATTTATAATTTATTTACGGTAAATATGTATTTTTAGAAAATAATTTACGTTATTTTTGAAATTTTAAATTTAGAATACTAAATTTAGAACAAAAAGTTTTAAAAATGCTAGTTTAAGGTATTTACTCTTTTCTCCTTGTTATCATACCAATTTATATATTTGATAATTTAAATAAATTAAATATATTTATATTTATTAGAATATTATATAAATAACTGTTTTAAGTTTCTTACAAATTTTTATTTGATTGATTTATTTTTAGACTATTAAAATTTTTATTATACTAATATATTTTTATTTTTCTTACCTAAATTATTATCTAAATTAATATAAAATAATATTCTAAAATAACATTTTTGTATATTGTTTTGAACTAACATCATATATCATCACGTTTGGAACTATTTTTTAATGAGTCATGTTCATTCATGTGCTCTTGTTTTTATTAAAAATTAGAAAAAATTTAGATTGGATTTGTGAGTTAAATTATAAAGAAAAAACATAAAAAAACATTTTCGGTTTTAAAAATTAACACAGTCCAAAGCACCAATCATTCTCTCTACCATTTGGGGCTGCTGTGATGTCCGAAATTAAAACTAAACTCGCGAGACCGTTTTCTTTTCTCGAGTCAAAATTATTGTCCGAATCCGGCCACGATGAGACGGTTTTTATGGCTTTATGCCACAATCCGGAAATTTGAGACGGTTTGTCCTATTAAATTTTGGATTTTGAAATTGCTCGACTACAAGTTAAAGGCCTTGAATAAAAAAAAGTATGAGGTAAATTAACCAAAGGCCCACAGAGTTGATAGGTATTTTTTTTTTTGAGAGGCCGATTCTGGTTGTACCATTTAGACCATAAAGTATTTGTGTTAAACCCAAAATAGTCGTTCCGTAAAACAAGATACACAAAGTTCACAAAAAAATACACACCAAACACAAGCGAGCCACGGTCCAGAGGAAGAACAAGACCAATAACAGTGTAACAATACTAGATTAAAACTTTTTCGCTTATTGAGAAAAATTGGCTCAGGAAGTTTGGAAACTGTTTCTCGTTAAGACGTTGGAGATCTATAAGGTCAAGCCATCTGGATTCTCGACGATCTTTGCAAAGGTTTGAAGAAAAGCAGCCAAGTCAGCTCCATAGACAATGCGATGATCCGCAGTCACATTCACCTGACAAAACCAACCAAAGCCAAAGGTTATAGTCTTATAGTGAACAGAATCAAATAAAGAGATTTACTCTTCCATGTGATATCAAAGTCAAAAAATTTACCAGCATTTTGTTTTTCACACTGAAGAATCCATCCTTGTCAGCAACTACAGTTGGTTTTGACGCTCCAACAGCCATTATAGCACCCTAGAGATTTTTGAGTTATAACAAACATAAGTAACTTTCTTGTAATCACTGATCTTTACGAGGCTACTAAAAGTTCAAATTACCTGTCCTGGTGGAAGAATTGCATCAAATCTATCCACTCCAAACATACCAAGATTCGACAAAGTGAAAGTTCCTGCATTGAATACAATTGCATCCTTATATATACATCTCTCAGCAACTTAATCACACTTCTCATGCATGTAGCAAAGAAAAGCTCAGGAACAACTATTATTAACAAATAAAAAGAGTACCAGAGTTGTACTCATGAGGTTGCAGTTGCTTGCTTCTAGCTTTCCCCAACAACTCTTTCCATTTTTGGGATAACAAGTATAAATCCAACTATAAAACAACCAACAGGACTCGCATTCAGTAAGTTACAGTTAGAAACTATGTTCAATCACAAGCTAGCTACTTTCTACGTCTTTTATTGCATTGATTACCTTATCAGCATCTTGTAGAACAGGCGTAATCAGGCCGCCATTGATAGCAACTGCAACGGCAATGTTAATGTTACTATTGTAACTAAAACTTTTCCCATCTTTGCAGCTTGCATTCACCACAGGATGCTGAGCCAGAGCCATCCCTGCAGCTTTCGCCAATAAAGCTGTCATTGTTACACCCTTTGGCTTCACCTGTGTAAACAAAGACTCGGTGATTAGAATTTGCTGATGCAGCTTCAGAGCAATGTTTCATTTAATTCACCTTCTCGTAGAGTGCATCTAGGGCATCAGTGTTCACTGGATAACCAACACGGAATGTGGGAACGGAGAGACTCTCAATCATGTTCTTGGATACTGCAGACTGCATTGTTGTGAAAGGGACAACGCTGGAATCAGGCAATAGAGGAGGCAAATTGGTGCTCGTAGTTTTTGCTGCCGTAGCTGTTGGTGCAGGAGAAAGAGGAGGAGGCGATGCCACGGAAGACTTGGAAGGAGCAATACCAGCTGCCGCTTCCACGTCAGCAGCCGTAATCCTACCAAATGGTCCCGTTCCTGCGATGGATCCGACATCCACCTTGTGCTGTTTCGCAAGCTTCTTAGCATACGGCGTGGCTACGGTTTTTCTCGGACCATCTGGTACCGCCGCCACCGGAGCCGGCTGAGCGATCGCTGGTGCGGGAGATGAAGTAGCCGGAGGAGGAGATGGAACAACGACTTCCGCAACAGCAGGAGGAGAGGAAGAGGACGATTTCGAAGCGGCTTTGGTCTTAGCTTCTTCGATCTCAGCTTCAGTCTCGGCCAATAATCCGATTGCAGCGCCGACCGGAGCTGTTTCTCCCTCTCCAACGACGATTGCGGCGAGATAACCATCGTAGAAAGTTTCTACATCCATATCCGCCTTATCAGACTCCACAACCACAACACTCTCTCCCTTAGCGAGTTTCTCGCCTTCGGTTTTGATCCAGGATACGATTTTCCCTTCCGTCATGGTGGAAGAAAGCGCAGGCATGAAAATTTCCCTAATCTTGGATCGGACAGTCATTACTCTGCGCTGAGAAGACGCTGGAATTGAGGGGCGGAAAGCGACGCGGCGGATGGACGGGATAGGCGTAGAGGAGACGGAGGAAGTGAATGAAATGGCGGGTTTGGAATTGGAGAGAGAATACGTCGACAGAAACGAAGATGAAGAAACCGCCATTGTGCTTCTCGATGAGTGACAGAGAGAAAGAGCAGAGAGATCTGAGAGATTTAGAGGAGTGAAGTGGACGGAGAAGACGAGGTCGAAGTTCGGTAAGCGTCTTCACCTATATTTTAAGCCGCGTACCAGTTGGTATTTCATAACCGGATGATTAATTCGGTTAAATTCAATTTTATCCCCGCCTTCCAATTTTCAAAACGGTTATCTAGAAAACATAGCAAACGAATAAACGATGAGATGCTTCTGATGGAGTCAATAAAATTGATGACTGACTTTCCCTTTTGTTATTCATAACATTTTTAGCTGAGTAAGAAATTTTTTAAGTGTTAACAAAAATATCAGCTGACGTGTTAACATTACAGCGAATTTCAGTTTAAATATATAAAAAAGTTTAAGTTACTAAAATAATTACAATACATACCATTGATATTAATTTGGTTAAAAAATAGATATATTTAATTCAACTAACCCAAAAATAATATTACATTTTCAAAAACAATAATTTTTTATTTCTTTAAATTTTTTATACGTTAATTTATAAATAATTTCAAATAAATATAAATAGATTTAAGTTACTACCATAATTCCTAATATATTATTTGAGAAACATTTTAATAAAATAACTTTACTCTGACATGTTATTAACAGAAATATCATGCTGACGTGTCATTACTAAAGTAAATTTCAAATAAATATATAAATGAGTTTAACTTATTAGAATAGTTACAAGTATATCATTGTTATTAATTTGATTATATAATTAATATATTTTATTAAACTCACAAAAATACTATTAAATTCATAAAAAATAATTATTTTTCCTTTTTTCTAATTTGTATATATAAAAATTAATTTTAAAAATAATTTTAAATAAAAGTTAAAATTATATAAATATTTAATTTATATTTACTAATAAAATATAATTTATGAATATTTTTCCCCATGCATGACGTGGGTATGAATCTAGTTTAATTATATTTATGATTACCGTTTTGTTAAAAAAAATAAAAAGATTACATGCTTTTGATTTTGTGTACTCATTCTGATTCTATACCATTAAAAATTCAATATTATGTCCATGTTTTAAATTATCCTTTTGATCAACTAAAACATTTATCATCTATTTAAGTTTGTGTTGGATTTACTGATGGTATTAGTCGATTTTTCATGACTGAATGTATTTTATTCAAATATGTAAAATTGAACTGCTATTGAAAAAATATGATGATTGTGATGATGTTAATGTGAGGTCATTGACTTATAAAATTGAGTTGCTATTGAAAAAATATAATGATTGTGACGATGTTGATAGATCAATGGTTTATAAAATACAAAAGAAGTTTGCAAAGTATTGGTATGAACATAGTATCGTTCTTACTATGGGAGCTATTTTAAAATTACAAATTCATAAATCATCTGGATCCTAATAATTTTAAGAAAAAATGTTGAGATTGTTATAAAAAAATCTCGTTTTGTTTTAGGGAGAAGATGAGATTAAATGTGCAAATTCTTCAAAATTCTCAAAACACTAATTCCACATGAACTTTTCACTAAATCACCATTCAAAAATGATTTGATTGATGTAAATGTTTTTTTATTGCTAGGTTATAAATGTATAATTTTATTCGTAATCATTATACATAACTATTGTTATGTGTATTTGTAAATCACATGATCTCTTTGAACTTGAAAGTAATCTCAAATTTTGGTTGAGACAATACCAAATCAAAATTAGAAATCTACTTGGGAGACAATGTCTTTAAATGATTGAAGATAACTTTGATATCGAACACAATGATGCTATTAGGATGGTAATTTGCCGAATCGAGATTCTGACAGAGGTTGAGATTGGTAATTTGCCCAATTGCTTTTTGATTTTTTTGGTGTCTAGATATGTAATTTTTATATAGAATTGTTTGTAATTTGTTTTTGTTCAAATATTATTATTGTTATATTTTCAGTTTATTTTTTGGGGTTTAGTTTTTATTTAAGGAAATTGTGTAAAATAGTATTTTTAAGTTTATGTTCTAAAAACATCATCATTAGTTTAAATTTTTAGAAATATCAAAATTTAAAATTAAAATACATTAAAACTATAATTTTTTAGAGAAAACAATTAAACCATAAATAGAAAAAAGAGCACAAATATGTATTATTTACAGTAAACAAGGATTTTCATATAATTATTCATGTTATTTTTGAAATTTTAATATTAAAATAATAGATTTGGAATAAAAACGTTTTAAAAAAATATTATTTTAGGATATTACTCTTTTATTTAAAAACAAAGACTTTTACAACAAAAAGAGCACGTCAATCAATTGAGAACAACAATTGCATATTAAAAATAATACTATAAAATAACATATTTTAAATATTTTATTTTAAATATAGTATGCTGAAATTAAAATTTTAAATAGCATAAATTATTATTTAAAAATATTATTTATTTAAATAAATTATAAATAAAAGAAAATATTATATTTGGTTTTTTTTTATAATTTAAAATTAAATTTTTTGCTATTAATAAGAAATTTAAATATATTTAATGTTAAATTAATGATATTATTAGAAATTTAAATATATTTAATGTTAAATTTATGATATTATTAAAAATTTAAACCAATTGTGATATTTAAAATTTTTTTTTAAAACATGTTATTTTAGACTATCGGACTTGCATCAAATATGTGGAGAGATTTTATATGCTAAGAGAATTCTACAGCAAATTAAGTGTAAAAAAAATAACAAAACATCAATTTTGATTTATTTTATTTGATCTATTTCTATTAATGTATTTATTTGATTTTGTAATATACTTAATTGATTTTAAAATTGGGTAATTGACTAAAATAATACCATTTTAAGTTTTTATTCCAAATATAGCATTAGTCATTTAAATTTCTCAAAATAGCACAAATTTAATACTAAAATAATTGAAAACTTATTCTTAATGAAAAAAATTTAAACCCTAAATTGGAAAAAGTGAACCCAAACATTATGTTTTAATTTTATATATATATTATTTAAGGTAAATAATTATTTTTACATAAGAATTTATGCTATTTTGGGAATTTTAGTTTTAGTGTGCTAAATTTGGAAGATAAACTTAAAAT